>PVJO010005746.1:0-13074 GCA_004026905.1 Hystrix cristata | reverse complement strand
GCCCCTCTTCTAGGAGTTCCCTCTCTTACCCGCAGATGGGCTTTCTTTCCCCTTGAGGAGACAGGGCGAGAAAATAGGCTGTATTCTTGTTTATGTAGATGTGAATCTTAGCTCTGCCGCTTTCTGTCCAGTAACCTTGAGAAAGTTGGCTGGCCTCTCCAGACCTCCTTGGGGACCTTCGGATGCTAGACGTGTCAAGCTTTCATCGTGCCTGCTACACTGCACTGGCTTTGGAGAGGTGACCGTGAAAGACATCATCTCTGCCCCAAAGGAACTTAGGACCTAGTGGGGGAGATGGAAGCGAGGTGGCTCTGGGGAATGACCGTGAGGGTGACTCAGGTGAAGGATGGGGTGCAGCACACACAGAAAACAGGAGAGTCCAGGGACCTCCACCTTGTTCTTTGTGGCTACAGCTTGGGGTGGATGAGGTGAGAAATAAGGCTTGGGAAGCACTCAGGAGCCAGAGCCCGAGGCCTCGACAGAAGAGATTTTGGACCTGAAGGATCTTGAAGGAAACGAGTGGTCCAGCTTCCGCCTCTCCTCTGTCCTGTCTCATCTACTCCTCAGCAATCTTGTTGCTTCACTCCCAAGACATCTCGGAGCGTCCACCTTCCCAGGACCAACAGCCATCTTCCTCTCATCGGTTCCAATCCCAGCAACCTGAACCCCAGTTTCTTTGGCCCAAGGGAGAGACGGCATTGATCTGGACGAAAGCTATGGCCAGAGCTGTGGGGACAGGGAGTCTGAGTGTAAGGAGACAGCATCTTCTCACACTGAGCTGGGCTGAGGGTAAAAAGACGTGGACACATGGTCCCTGCTCTCATGGGAGCCACTGTCCTCCCGGGGATGAACTTTGAGCTGCCACAGTGGCGGGGCTGTGAACGTCCCGCCCTGGCGCGAGGCATCTGGTGCGCTCAGAGCCTTTAACGGGAGGAGAGACCCCGGTGAAGATGGCCAGGGAGTTCGGCTGGAAGACAGGAGGAGAAGTGGTGCCTCAGACAGGAGGCCCTTGCCAAGCACGCTGAGTGTTACGGCAGATCGGCTGTTAGGCACGGAGGCTTGTTCCTCTCTCGGGGAACCTGAGGGGACCAGCTTTAATCATGTGGAAGCATTTCCGGATTACAAAATTATTCCAAGAAAATAAGAAAATGGTTTGCTAATACAGTGAAATGCAATGTGGGTTTCTTAACACTGCCAGAACCACAAAACCTGCTTGAAATTAAGAAGCATCCTAGCAATTTAAAAAAGAAAACCCATCAGAATTGGTGGTACAAAAGAATAAAATTCTTCCGCTCCTCTCAGTCCAGAAGTCCTCTGGTGGCTGCGGGGGCTGTCCTGTCGCAGCAGCAGCAGGGGGAAGGTCTGGTCAGCACTGCTGTGGGACTAAGACTGCAAATAAGCGCAAACAAACTCTCAAAGCACATTCATGCTCTTTGTAGACAAGATGACACCTAGAATTTTGGAATGGGGCGGGGACCCGACCCATTCCTGCAAAAGCCACATACTTCTTCCAGGAGACCACAGTCAATAGTGGGAAATGCCTGCTGGCAGGAAGCTTTTAAATTACCGAGACCATTAGAGACAGCAGACGTGATTTGAGCTAACATCTCTTAGAGTCAAAATATGAATGGATAATGAGGTCCCCGAGAGGGAGGATCAATAAGGCATCCTGGCTTGCAAATATAGAGAGGCAGATGCCCAGGGAGACCATCACACATTGAGATTACACCTAACCCAGGTTTTTGAAACAGCTTAGAACTGAGAGTAAGTAGACTGGATATAAAGTGTAGCAGTTATTAAATATTGCAAATCTTTTGTAAGATCTTAGTTTAAGGTGGTGGTTCTCAACCAGAGGCAATTTTTTCCTGATTGGACATCTGGCACCACCTAGAGATGGTCATGTTTGATTGTCACAACTGGCAGGGGGTAGAGTGCTTCTGCCATCCAGTGGGTAGAAGCCAGGGATGCTGCGAAACATCCTACAGTGTGAAACACCTTTCCACTCTCCACCGCAACACTGAACCATCCAGCTCAAAATGTCAACAGTGCAGAGCTGAGAAACTCCGGTATAAGAGGAAGATTGCAAAAAATTAAAAAGGGGCAAAAGCCCACAGGTCTTTGAAGGAAGCTGTGGACCCGGTAGCTTGAAGGTGGACACTCCTAACAGAAGAGGGAGGGAAGCTGGAGTCCTGCTGTAAAACTCGCCTTCTAGGAAAAGCAAAAACGAAAGACCGGCCAGCTCAGACTGCCCTGTGGCTCAATTAGGCAATTCACCTCTGTTACTCTGTTTCTAGCTGGCTCTGATAAAATCAATTCATTTTGAGGATCTCCAGGGCCCAGCAAAGAAAACTGTATTAATGAAACATAAAGGATGCTGCTGTCAGCCCGTGTGGGCTGCGGCAGATCTCTCGGATCCAGGTTCAAAGGCAGCTGGAAAGTGACGACAGCTGGCCTGGCTGGACCGGACAGAGGACAGGGGCTCACCGGCCTGCCGAGGCGGGAGACTCACTGCTCCGGGCTCAGGAGGCCAGGCTGGACTGGGGACAGCCCCCTCTTCCACAGGGACGTCAGAATCCCTGCAGGCAGCAACGCCAGCTCCTCGCTCTGCCTTCTGTGCCGTGAGAAGGAACCTTGCCGATGTTCACGAGCCACGGAATGAGCCAGGGTTCGGAAGAGCAGAGGCTCTCATCTCAAGTCAAAGGTGTTTCTCATCGTTCAGACGTCCACGAATCGGCTATCACATTTCACGGCCTTCTATTTAAAACTGATCTACTTTCCGGGTTGAGGATTTAGCTCCGTGGTAGAGCACTTGCCTGGCAAGCACAAGGCCCTGAGTTCAATCCCCAGCACCCACCAAAAGTGATTTATTTTCACTTTTCTGCTTAACTCCGAAGTTATGTCTATGTCTTTCCAAGGCTGTTTTTCACTGCTGATTCTGCACTGAGACTCTCCTGAGATCTCCTTATTCCGACACTCTTCCTCTCTGTCACTTCTCTTGTCCCCTGTCCTTCCTCGGTGCTGTTCTTTCCTTCTATCAACAAACATAAACCTCCAGCCCTTGAAGTCAAACACAAGAAACAACACTATCATTGTCTGAACCTGTGATTTTCCCAGGAGTTGTGTAACACTGTAGGATGGCACCCTCTTTATGGAGTTGAAATAAAGATTAAATGATGTAATAGCTGTAAAGCCAAAACAATGCTTAGCGCATATGTGATCAACAATTGTCAGCTAGTCATTATTATTTAAAAGACTTTATAATGCCAATCCACTCAACGTATTTTTCTATTTTGATTTGCTTCTTTGACTGAGCACTATAGTACTTAAATTTTTTCTTACATGCTTCAGATTGTTGCACTATTTTTTTTTTTAGGACATCTTGGCTGATTACAAAACTCTCAAGTAAGCTTTTCTTCTCCTTAACTTTTGTAGACATTTCTAAGTGTTATTGTGGAGAAGTCTGAGGAAATCCTGATTCCTTGCCCCCAGTCATGTGTATGATTGGCTTTTGCCACATCTATTCCCATAAAGATCTTTCTTTTAATCTAAGCTTATTCTGTTCAGCAGGACATATCGTGGTGTTGGTCATTCTGCATCATGTCCTCCCCTTCGGGTCTTTGCATATTAAAATTCATGTCTTCAATTCAGGTAAGATATTTTCTTTGGTATTTTCATGTTTTCTTTTCTCTTCTTTAGGGCTGCAAAATATGTTATATGTTGCTTTCCATATCTGTATTTCCTCAATAATTTAAAGTCTTCCTTTTCCTCTTTCATTTTGAATGATCTCCTTAAGCTTGTCCACAGGAAGCTGACCACTTCTTCCCCCATGTTTGACATCCTTGCATCATATTTTCATTTTATTTTGCCTACCATCTTGAACTAGCTTTTCATCCCATTCTGTTGTCATATCATCTCCATCTCAAACTCTTTTACCTCTTGCATCTCTTCTTTTGAATCTCTTTCCTTTGAAATAAGTCATCTTGTTCCATAATTTCCTTGGCATAAAGGAGGACTATTTATATAAACTCTTCCTTTTTGTCTTTGGATAATCTCTCAAATTTACTTTGCTTTGCCTTTTATTAAAGCAAACATGTAGTTCATGTTTCATCTTCTTTGATTGTGGCTATTAATGTATAGGAGGAAGTTTTAGGGTCTTCAACTTTCTCTCACTTTTTTTTGTCCTGGGCCCAATTCTCTCCTCGCTGCCAGCGTTCAGGAGTTTGGACTCATTCACGGATAGTTCCTTAGGTCCTGGTTCCCCTCTGTTGTGATCTGACCTTGTTTCCACCATCCTTCCCTCACCCGGCTTTCCTTGGGAGTCACCTCCTTCTAGTTGGCTGGATTATGACCTCAGGGTGTGGGTCTGATCCATGGCGCTGACCTCCGACCAGAGTCAAAGGATCTTTTCACATGACATTTACTTCAGGGGAACCATGTACCTGCTCATTCAGAAGTTCTTGGAGGCGCGTGGCAACAGATGCGCCATCCCAACAGTCTTGGGGACTAATGGCCTGTTAGGGTTTATATTTAGATGTTCACCGAAAGCCTCGTGCACTCACAGGCAAAGCTTTTGAAGGGTGATTGAATCGTTGGGGTGCTATAGCTAAACGTGACGTTGGGAAGTGGGCCTGGTCGGAAGAGGTGGGTGAGTGGAAGGGCCTCTCTCCCTCCCTGGCTCTTCCTCTCTCTCGGCTTTCTAGCCTCCATGACCTTCGTGGCTTTTCTTCCACCAGACCCTTCCACCGTGCTGTTGGCCATGCAGAGACTGAAACTTCTGAAGTGCGAGCCAGAATAAACTTCTCCTCCTTTAAGTAGCACGTGTTGGGTATTGTATTTTAGCAGCGAGCCCAGCGGCTAGGACGAAAGCTATCTGTCCAGTTGTCAGGAGTGTTACTGGCAAGCAGTCTCGCTGTCGACTCCCTTTCAAATGGCTCTTTTGGTGAGAGTCCCTTTGCCCAAGGTGGTGGCCTGTTTCTAGGGAAGCTCACACCCAACACTGGGCAGCGCAGAGGCGTAAAGGTCCAGTCCCCACCCCAGAACCCACGACATCCCTGAAGACCACTCGGCTCCAGAGATGCCTGGGAGAAGGACTGAGGCCTTGGTGCTGGCAGCACTGCCGCACCCTGCCCTCCCCCGCCCTCCCGCCCTCCCGCGTCAGTGGTCTCTAGAGCACTCCCGCTACAGGCCCACACGTCCTGCCCCTCAGACGTGGCTTCCTGGGGCACGTGGCTGGACATGCTCACGTCCAGAGGTGTTGGGCTCTCGGCATGGTCTCTTATCTCCATACAGACTTCACAGGTCGCAAAGTTTCTGTCTCATCAAGAATCACACCTTTTCTCCACTCTGCACCAAGTGTTTGGAGGCGTGAACATGAAATAAAAATGCTCGCATTCTTGCTCTACTAAAGAAGAATCCAAATTAAAAGAACTAACTTTTTAAACTTATTTTCATATAATTTCAAGTTTTCATGAAAGTTGCAAAAATAGTACAACTTCTCTCTCCATATTTCTCATACGTATGCATATTATTATCATTTTATTCTTTGAACCATTTGAAAGCAAGGAGTGGATCTTGGCTTCTGACTGCTGAGTATTTCAGTGTATATTTGCTAAGAACCAAGATATTCTCTTACATAATCAAGTATAATGATCACAGTTGGGGAATTTACACTGATGCAATACCGTCTGTCAATATGTGGTCCACATTCGGTTTTGTTAACTGTCTCAATTATGTCCTTTATCACTCTTCTTTTCTGGCCTGCAGTCCAATCTAGAATCACTTTTTGCATTTAATCACCACAAATCTTTAATTCATTAATAGTTCATTTTCGAGATGGGGTCTTACCCTGTAGCCCAGTCCCCCAAGTAACTACACACACCACTGTGCCTGTTTTTTTTTTTTTTTAATCTCTTTAGTCTGTAGCAGTTTCTCAGGTTTTTAAAATGTTTGTCATGAGATTTTTGAAGGGCAGGATGAGTTATTTCATAGTATCCCTCCAATTGGCTTTGTTACCTCATGATGAGATTAGGTTCTCTCTGCCTCTCCCTGTCTGTGTGTGTGTGTGTGTGTGTGTGTATGTATATATGTGTGTGTGTGTGTGTGTGTGTCTGTGTGTGGCATGTTAAATAGATATTCATATATATAGATATGGATATTAGAAACCACTTGTAGTGATACCTCGATTCCTATCAAATACTATAAGGTTTATTCTATATTTTCTTATCCACACTCGTAACTTTGTACTCCACCAGTGAGAAACTTGCTTTCCATTACCTTCAATAAATTTGCTCATTTGCTCCAGGCTAAAATACAGAAAGTAGTTTTTGAATTGTTAACATATCCCATTGTGAAAAAACAAACCTACTAACCAGAATTGTCTGTGGTGAAAGATCTTTTTCTTTTTTTAAGGTAAAATTTACCTAGATTAAAATATATCTAAGATTTAAGTATGTAGTTTGATCAACATCTACATCCATGTAATAATCATTACAGTCAAGATATAAAACATTTTCATCAGCCCACAAAATTTCGTTAAGCCTCCTTTTAGTGAATCCCTATCCCCTGGGGCTGCTATCATCACAAATGAATTTTGCCTATTCTTGTAGTTCATGTCAGTGGAAAATAATAGGATGTACTTTTTTGTGCCTGGCTTCTTCTATGCAACATAATATTTTTGTGGTGTATCCAAGCTGTGGTTTGTATCAGTTATAATGTTGATTTTTATTGGTGAGAAGTAGTCCACTGTTGTATTACTCAGTATTCACTAGAGAAACAGATATAAAGCAAGTGTTATTACTGTTTACCCATTCCCCTATTGATGGATGTTTGGTAGTTGGGGGGAATTATGAATAAAGTTTCTCTAAACACTCCTGTACACGTCTCTTTGAGGATAAACGTTTTCAGTTCTTAAGTAAATAACATATCATAGGATATTTTGTGTGTTTATAAAAAAGTAACCTGTTAAACCATTTTCAAAGTAGTTGTTTCATTGTATATTCCTACCAACAATATAGGAGAGCTCCAGTTGCTCCATTTTTCAACATTTGGTGCTATATATTGTTTTGATTGTAACTATTCCGATGGGTGTGAGGTGGTTTCTCATGACTTTTATTCACATTTCCCTGAGAACAAATGATACTGGATATCTTTTTATATGCTTACTGGTTGTTTATTTATCTGCTTTTATGAAATATCTGTTAAAATTTTTTGCCTGCTTTCAATAGGGCTGCCTTTTCACTATAGATTTGCAGGAGTTAGTTATATGTTCTGGATACGAGTCTTTTGTCAGATTTGTGTGCTGCGACGCTTCTCTCCCAGCCCTTGGTCTCCATTTTGCTTTCTCAATAGCGTCTTGATTCACAGATTATTGTGATTTTAATGTCATCCATTTTACCAAAATATTTTATGTTTAGTGCTTTTCATATCTCTTTAAACAAATCTGTGCTTATTCTCCTGCTTTTTATGCTAGAAGCTTTATAGTATTTAGGCCTATAATCCATCTGAAATTAATTTTGGAATGCAATAGGGGTCAAGGCTCATTTTTTCTCTCTGTGTTTGTCGCATTGTTCCAGTTCCATTTACTGAAAGATGTTCCTTTCCCTCTTTGAATTGCCTTGGTATTTTGGTTGAGAATTAGTCGTCTTATACGTGTGGGCCTATTCCTGGACACTCTATTCCTTTCCATTAACCTCTTTCTCTGCTATCACATTCGTCTCTTGGTACTGCAGATTTATAGTAAAACTTTAAATCAGGCAGTATGTGTCCTTTAGCTTGGTTCTCTTTTCAAGATTACATTGACTGTTCTATTTATTTCACATATATTTTAGAATTAATTCATCTGTTTCTAGAAAAAAGCCCTTTGAGATTTTAATTGGTATTAATCTATAAATTAATTGTGAGGATAGTTAGAATCTTAATAGTAATGTATCTTCCAAAGTCTGAACTTGAAAATTAGAAATTTGATTTAGACACTGTTTTTTTCATAATTCCCAAACTTTTATTTTTAAGAAGAAAAATATAATCATTTATTTAATAATGGAAGATTGTACAAGTCTATCAAACAGTTTATAAGTTTAAAGTAACATTTAACATTACGATTCTGAAATATTTAACTCTTGAAATTGTATTGATCATTTTTTCTTTCTGTGACATTTGTAAGTATATTCAATTGAATAATTGCAACTTAATTAACTTGCAGATTGCAATTCACCATCTTTTTTCCATTGCTCTTCTCCTTGTTTATTTGAGTTTTGCTAATGTGCATTTTGGCTTCAACCAATTGAGCTTTTATCATCATTGTAGTGTTTGAAGTCACTGGCAGCTCTGTTCAAATGAGAAAAATATTATGGGAGAATTAAGTCCTAAGTAATTTCTAGGCAAGTCTGTGGAATTTTCTTTAATAAACAGTCAGTTCCACTTTTTACCCTAGCAATGCATAATACTCACTTTGATTTTGGGGAGCTGGTATATGTACCTATCACGTATCACACACTGATCATTTTTACCGTGTTAGACTTTGACCCTTTGAGCGATCTCTCCGTGTACATGTGTATGTATATATGTGTTATATATACTTACTCTGGACAGAGCTAGTCAATACCAAGCTTTTTGCCCTACTTCTGTGGTGCTGAAAACTGTAACTCTGCTCTTCAGAAGTTGTGGGACTAGGATTGAAAGCAGGGACATTATGTGTAGCAGCTGACTCTGAGAAGAGTTGGCAAGGGGGGTGACCAGGAGAAAGGCCCCCATTCCTGGGTGCTACGGGCAGTGTAGGGTCTTCCTGGCTGTGGCTCATGGCCCTGGTGGGACGGGGGTGGTTAGAAGTGGGGAGATGCAGTCCGAGCTAATATAATTATGGAATGCATGATGGAGACATGAGCTGCCCAAGTCCTGGCTGAAGTGCTGGTTATTTGAGAAAGCTGATGGAAAAAGTGGCCACCCTAGGCAGATACTGTGTGAACTTCTTCCTCACAATTGCTCATGTCCCATTCAGGACTGGGCTGAGGCTCTGGGTCTGAAAGATAAACAGACTTTGCATCTCAGGGCTGGTGACTTTTGTGGACATTTTACTGTAACAGAGTGACACAATAACACAATGATACGATCTAGTGATCGCTACCCTTTATTGGGCACTTATTTTGGGCCAGAACCAATCCTGCCATTTTGTATATTTCGTGTCTCACAATGACATTTCAAAATAGACCATATTAGCTGTAGCTTACAAGTGAAGAAATTACGAATTTAAGTGCTGAAGTCGACCTGGACCGCAGGACCACTAAATGGAAGAGCCCACAGCCCCTAGCCTCTCTGCACAACATTGATCTACAGTCACTTTAAATCGCACAGTCGTAAAGCCCCTGGGACTTGCTCATCCTGGGGGAAGCCCTGTTGAGGTCTCATTTTCCTTCTTGGCAACTTCTCTTTCCCATAAATCCAGACCAAGGCCAGGGTGAGCTTCTCTGTCAGATTCTGTCTCCGCTGTGCCTTAATTAGCCCAATGGAGATGGAACACTGTGGCCATCAGGGCTGGAAAGTAGACTTGGAAACTCCCTGGCGGCGTCCAGGCCATTACTGCTCAGCCTGGGCTTGCTTCTGGGCTTTTAAGTGCATTAGAGCACTCCGCATTGACTCAACGGCAGCTCGGTGCCGGCTCACTTGTCAAATTACCTCTTGTTTGTGCAGCTCACCTGAGGTTGTTGAAGCACTTTCCTGGCATTGGGAGCTACCGGCTCATCCTGAGGGATCTGGGGACAGGGCCTAGTTTTACAGATGGGGAAGCTGAGACCTGGCCACATTGAGGAAGTGTGTAGTTGGTCTCCTTCAAATGCTTCATGTTTGTAACTGGAGTGATTATTTTTTTTCATGTGGCCAGATTTGAAGCTCTGATCTGGTGGTTTAATGAGCTGCTGAGTGGGGCCATGTCTGGAGTATCAAAGTAATGCAGAGAGGGAACAGATTTAGTGTTGAATATGGGCCTGTAAGCCACTCAAAGGGATTCCCTGGAATTAGAGGAGGATGTAATTATCTAAGGTATCTGGATGCAGAGGCTGGCGGCCTAAAGTCACACACCTGTCTGTGTTATTCTAATGGAAGTTAGGGTTAGGGTCTCTTTAAAATGGTGCTGGAAAACTGGCTGTTCACATGCAGAAGATTGAGTCTAGACCGATATCTTTCACCATGTACTAAATTTAAACTAAAAGTGATCAAAGACCTAAATATTGAAACAGAAACAATCTGCTGGAAGATAAAGTAGTTAAAAGTCTTGAAGACAAAGGCACAGGCAAGGATTCTCTAAACAGAAGCCCCACAGTACAAGAAACAATAAGGACCCAACAAATGGGGTGTTACAGTTGTGTCTAGGTGTCCCCCAAAGCCTCATGTGGTCATAGGTGGGGCTTTTTCAGAGGTGGCTGAGTCTAGAGTGTGTGATGCTGAGATTAACGGTATGTGATTACTAAATCAATCCACTGATTGGTTTGGCACCGCCCTAATCCTAGCAGCCTGGATAAAATATAAGGGACAGAAAGAGGCTTGTCTTGCTGCCTTCTGCCTGTCTGCCATGCCACCCTGCCTTGGATCCAGCCAATTGTGGACTGAAACCGCTACAAACTGTAAGCTAAGTAAACCTTTCCTCCCTTAATTTTGGGTGTCAAGTATTTTGTCTCAGCAGCAAGAGAAAAGTAGCTAAGACATGAGGCTATGTCATACTAAAAACTTTCTGCACAGCAGTGGAAACAACCAACAGAATGAAGAGACAACCTACAAATGGGATCGTTATTTTGCTACCTATTCCTTGGACAGAAGACTAATATCTAGAACAAAGAACTCAAAAAAATACACACCCCCAAATAAGAGACCCAATCAAGAAATAGGCAATTGAAATGAACAGACACTTCTCAAAAGAAACAGTACAAATCACCAGTAAGTACAGGAAAAAATATTCAGTATCTCTGGCCAAGGGAGAAATGCAAATCAAAATGATACTGAGATTCTTACTCCAGAAAGAAGGTCTATCATCAAGAATTCAAAAACCAACAAATCTTGAAGAGAATGTGGGAAGAGAGGAACCCTTCTAGACTGTTGGTGGGAACGTAAACTGGTACCACCATTGTGGAGACCAATATGGAAATTCCTCAAAAAACCCAAACTAGCTGTACCTCTTCTGGGTGTCTTCCTAGAAGACCAGGCAATGACAAAGCTGGGTGACTTGGGCCAATTCTCCTTCGAGGAACAACCAGAAAAACTGGACACAATATAAAGCCTCCTCAAGGCACCAAAGACCCCGAAGAGTTGGAAAACCTGACAGTACCCAGAGCACGGAGGAAAGAAAAATCTGAAGCAGAAGCTTAGCGTTTGGGATGACCTTTTCCCTGTGATGTCAGCCTGCCTTGGGAAGGCAGGTGAAAAACAGAAAAGCTGAGCTATGCCTGGGGCAGCTCAGGGGTGAGGGATCATGGCTGACATCTCTTTCTTTGTCTGTCACCAAACTGTTCACTTTTACTGGAGGATGTCTATATTTGTTGCATTCTTCTCGCTGAGACACAACACCTGACGGCCAGGAAGCAGAGAGGGAGGAGCTGGGACAAGAAGACATGCTTCCAGGTCACAGCCCCAGTGAGGTCCTCTAACCAGGCCCTCCTCCAAACAGCACATTCGGCCGTGAACGCCTCCATGGACTACCCACCGATGAATGCAGCACCCCATGATCCAGTCACCTTCAAAATGCTCTACCTCTGAACACCTGAGACTGTTTGGGGGCGTCTTAGATCTGAACCATAATAATGCCCCTAGAAATCATTCACCGTTCTCTCCCTGCACCCCAGAATCACATGGCTCAGACCCCCAAATCCTCACATCTGAGTTGCTGCCCCAGGCCAGCACCCTCTGATCTGTTCTCTGTGCCACAGCTCCTCCACGATGCAGCTGCTCATTAGCTCACTACTGAGCTTACTGCTTTAACAATTCTCCATGGCTTCTCCTTATATTTAGGATTCTGATGTAGATCTTTAATAGAACCTTCGAGGCCTTGTATGGTCGGGCTGTGAATACTGCTGCAGCCTCATTTCACAGGATGTTAACTCCAATTCTGTGGTCTAGCACTTTGCTTTTCTTTCAACTCTGTGCCCTGCTCTACTCTAGGACTTTGCAAGTGCTCTATGTCTGCCTGGAACGCTCTTTGCAATACCCACGCCTCAGATCATTTGTTAGCTCTACTTAAGGGTAGCTGTTATGGCTTGTGTTGAGATGACACCCCTCCAGCCTCATAGGTGGGGCTTTTCAGAGGTGGCTGGATCTAGGGTGTGTGGTACTGTGATGAAGGTGTGTGATTACTAAATTAGTCCACTGATGGTTTGGCATAGTTCTGGGTAGGATTAAGGGTGCCTTTTCCCGGGTGTGAGTGCTACCTACCCTAAGGGACGGGTAGCCCGGGTAGAATATAAGGGACAGAAAGAGGGCTGCTGTGGTCGCTTATTGCTTCACTACTTTGCTGCTTGCTGCCTTCTGCCTGCCATGAACTGTTTCTCCTCTGTGATGCCCCTCTGCTGTGCCATCCTGCCTTGGAGCTAGCCAACTATGGACTGAAACCTCTACAAACTGTAAGCCAAAATAAACCTTTCCTCCTTTAAATTTGGATGTTGAGTGTTCTGTCTCAGCATGGTTGAAGGAAGAAATGAGTTTTCTCTCTCATCTATTAATCAGCTTCCCGTGGACATGTGAAACATGGTGACAAAACTCAGACACAACCTTCCACATGGTGCAGGTTACCTTGAGAGGCCTTAAGAGGGTAATACTCAAAATGGGAATGAGTGGTACTGGTACCACAATCAGAAAGACAGTAAGTGTTTGAAACTGGCCTCTTGCTTTCTTGAGAGAGGTCTGTTATTCTCTCTGGGAGCCAGTGATGCTTGCTGAGAGAGTGGTTTGTCCCTACCTGGCTCATTAGACTGATCTGCTGCTCAGGGCCTGAGTTACTCAGACCCACATCAGGTTGGCCAGCATGGGGAGAGCAAAATGTTGCAGGAAGTCTGATGGGTATGCCTGCTGCAGAATGTTAGGGAAGAGAATTAGGTGAGT
>PVJO010005745.1:12378-95580 GCA_004026905.1 Hystrix cristata | reverse complement strand
AAGGAAAAAGCCATAGCAGTAGGAGTATTGATTTAGTCAAAGCATAGTTTAATAGAAAACATATGTTTGACCCTTGGCTTCATAATTATGCTTTGAGAAAAGTAAAATTTGGGCTCTTATGTGATCATTTTTAATGAGCTTTATGTGGATTATTGTTTAACATTTTCTTTTCAGAGCAAAGAGAAATGACTGTAAGGGCCATCTTCTTCCTGTGCAACTTAATTCTAGAGAAAAGGCCACATGCTGGAGAACATGGCTAGTTTTTTATTTCCATTTCACTCATTTTTGTAACTGCCAGAGTGTGGAAGTTTGTTGTCCTGTATTTGGTGTTTTAAGACATTTAGTTGGACAGTTGTTCCTTCTATAAAATTGAAATAATAGTATAATAAACAAGAACTGGGAATAGAGTATCTTTTTCAAAAAATGAAATTATACCGTGAATATATGTGGTTAGTAATTAAAGTTTCTTTTCTTATTTTCTTCTTTTTGGGCAATAGGTCATAGCAAATGACAGAAGTCCTTTGGTGGGAAAAATTCACTGGGAGAAAATGGTAAAAAAAGTGTCACGATTCGGAATACGCACAGGCACGTTTAACTGTTCCAGTGATCCCAGGTAAGTGGATTAAACAATGAAAATGTGAGTCCTGATCAGAACCTTTCTTGTTGAATAAAGAATGTAATGTTAAAAGCCTGCTTGAACTGAAAGCAAATTATAATGTTTAGCACACTGTTACTTATGCAGGTGCTTGATTAGTAGTTTTTGTTAAACTGGCATTTATTGGCTTTCTGAGATTTCTGTGTGTCTCCCTCTGTCTGTCTGTCTGTCTGTTTCTCTCTCTCTCTCTCTCTCATCTGTGTTCTTTGGGGGATGTCTTTTAAGAGTGTCCTTAGTCTTTTTTGTGTCAGTATTTTCCAAATGGCTGTGGACGAAGTTGCTGTGCTGATCTAAATCTTTTTGATACTTCTGACCTGTAGTTTGCATTTCCTCACTCATTTTCATCTACTCCACGGAGATCTCTGAGTAAATCTTCTTCTCTAAAACCTCATATCCCAAATCACACTCATCCTGTTTTTCTTTACTCAAGTGTGTGTGCTTTATGCCTTTTTTTTTCCCCTGCCTTTTATTGTTTTAACACCCCCCCCCATTTTCTTAGAGAAAAATTCTTGGAGGCATTTTTGTTTTTGGTTTTTTGTACTCATTTCAGTATTCAGTCTGTCACATTATTTTTTCTTTTGTTATTCCATTATTTTTTTGAAATGCTTTTATTATTCCCAGTCCAATACCACCAAGTTATAACTTACACGCTTTTGTTCATTTAATTATCCTTTTGGTAACAAAAACAACAATAACAAAAATTATCCTTTTGGTAACTATTTAATGAAAGATGAGCACATTTGGCATGTTTTGTTTCATGCAGAGAAGACATATGACATATACATAAAAATTCATGTATCTCAGCCAGGCGTGCTGGCGCATGCCTGTAATCCCAGCACTTGGAAGGCTGAGGCAGGAGGATTGGTGTGTCTCAAAAAAAAAAACAAAAAACAAACAAAAATACCCATAGATTTTTTAACTCATACTTAGTTTTCTCATCTCCCTAGAAAGCTCCCACTCTCACCTTCACCATAAACTCCTGATCATACCCCATTGTTTTTTGTTGAAATACCCAAGACAACTTATGCTTATTCTCATGAAAAGTAAATAACCTTTATTTTTGCCTTTCGTTTCCCAAAGAACTTAGCACTGGATCTGTTACCCTCAGATTGAGTCTTTGTGAAAGATCTTTTATTCCCCACTGGTGATTCTAATACAAGAACAAATAATAGTGCTGATGTTTTGATATTTTTTTCAGGTCAAGCTAAAAGTCAGTATTAATGTCACCGTTTTACTGAAATATATTCAGCCTTCATCTTTTTAAAAATCAGTAAAACCGGGACTGGGGATTTAGCTCAGTGTAAAGTGCTTACCTACCAAGCACAATGCCCTGAGTTCAATCTCCAGTAGCCCCCCCCCCAAAAAAAAATCAGTGAAACTAATACATTTCAAACATTAAAGTTTATAAATAGAAAATATCAAAAACAAATTTTACAAATATAAAGGTTAAACATACTACAGTCTAATATACTATAATTGTTAGGTAACAATAAAGAATTAAACTAAGCAACATAAATGAAGATAATCTAACATGGAAAAATGAAAGAAATAGTAGCTGTTTTAGTGTAACTTTATAAAACAGTATATCCAAGCTGTCATAATTCAGTAAAGTAGATTTTAGTGCAAATGTTTCTAGCTTTTATTTTGAAGAGCTCTTTCTTTGTCTATACCAGCTAAGGAATGGAAAAGAGGTACATACATGCTACCTCCAAATACTTTTTTCAAAATTTTCCATCTTGAAATAATTCCAGTTCTTATTTATCTCTTAAGGAATCTTTTTCTGAAGCTGGACATGGTGGCACATGCCTGTAATCCCAGCATTTGGGAGGCTGAGGTAGGAGGATTGCCATGAGTTCGAGGCCAGCTTGGCTACATAGCAACAGTCTTTAAACAGACAAACAAAAAAACCAAAAATCTTTTTTGAGTAATGCTTTGGGTTCTTTTTTTGTGTGTGTGTGTGTGTGTGTGTGTGTGTGTGTGTGTGTGTGTGTGTGTGTTGGGGATCGAACTCAGGGCCCTGTGCTTGCAAGGCGAGCACTCTAACCACTGAGCTAAATCTCCAGCATTGGGTTCTTTTTTTGTTATTGTTAATTATATCTATAATTTTTTTGTTATTAGAAAAGCACTTGGGCTGGGGGTGCAGTTCAGCAACAGAGTGCTTGTCTAGAATGCATGAGACTGTGGGCTGCATCCCCAGCACTGCAGAAGACAACAAAGCACTTCTTCTCATTTCCTTCAGTTTCATCAGGAAGATGATTTTGATATACAATGGCAGGGTCCATTTCAATATCATTGTGTTCATGTTTCCTCTTTTGCAAAGTCTTCCAACTAGAATGCGAACTGTAGAATACAGGCTGTTCTTAGTCAGGGTTATTTTTTTCTTCTAATTTTAATGACTCTGTAGATATAGAAGAACAAAATGCAAAGGCATGGAGAAAGTATTCAAAATTTCAATGAGGGTATAACTGGGCAGAGAATTGTGTTATTCAGGAAGCGTTTTTATATATTGAATAATTGAATCATTTTCTTGTTCTCAGATTTAAAAAAATGCCAAAACCCTGTATTCTATGGGCCATGCTGCTTTCTTTGACTGTAGTCTTTACTGGATGCTTTCCTGATATGTTTAGCTTCACTAAGAACATTCAGGACCACCATTTCCGGGCAGCTTCTGACTGTTAGCAGTTTGAATTCCTTTCCCTGTACACCCAGCGGGGTGGCGTTGCTTGGCTCTCACTCTTCCTCTTATTTTCTTGCCGGGTCCTCATTCTCTTTTTGGGGGGAAAGTAGGAGGTGAGGTGGTGGTGGTGGTGGTGGTGGTGGGTGTGGGTGTGTGTGTGTGTGTGTGTGTGTGTGTGTGTGTAGGGGTTGGCTAAGATGGGATGTTAAAGAGAAGACCGAGAGTATGAGAACTGCAAGAGCTGAGTGGTGAACAGGGGAATGGGGGCTTAGGGTAAGAACAGCAGGTTACAAGGGGGCATGGAAAAAGCAGGAAAAGCCACTGACGCCAGTGACCTTGTCTGAAGAAATGGCATTACATAAGCAGACACCAAGGAACCTTTTTAAATATCACTTGCCACAGCAGAAACTGGAATACCAAAGTGCACTAGCCATGTTTCCTATCTTTTTTAAAGTTTTCCAAGATCTCAAGAGGTCTCTAAGAACTCAGTAGGTCAACTTTTAAGAACTAGAGAATGTTTTCATGGTCTACTTTGGTCTGACCTTTAAAAAGTTCTTTTTTTCTAAGATTAGACAAGATTGGGCATATTCAGGGTGGTATGGCTATAGACATTCTTTTCTGAATTGGCAGTAAAAGTTGTTATATTGATGTAATACAACATTCTTGGAAAATACTACATGTATTCCTCATTTTTGTTTAGCAATGGAGTTTAAGATTAATATAGTATACTATGTTTGTGTTTTGGATTTCTTCGGACCACTGTTTCGATAAATATATGTTAGCAACTTGGTGTTTGTAAGTATGAGATTTGTTTACAAAACTGGAAAATAAGATTTAATTCTAAAGATATATGAAAAGTCTATAGAATTTTCTTGTGTAGTCTCAAATTGTATCTGGAATGATAAACCTTAAAATGATTATTTAGTTCTGAACTGAAGAGAAAGCTCACAAAATTTTTTTTACATGAAGAAATGTAGTCTTACAGTTTGACAAAGTAAGGTTTTCAGTCAAAAAGACTACCATTTAATGTATGACACAAATCAGAAGCCACAGTAGTTATAAGAAGATAAAAGCATAGAAATGTGTCATGCATATATCCAATTAAAGCTACTTAAAGAAATCTGAGGTAAAAGTAAAGTGGTTATCTATATGCATTTGTCCTACTGCATTTTTTGGTGAGGGCAAAGATAGAATTCCTATCAGTGCATTGTTTGTGTTGGACAAATATGGTGTGAAAGAATTTGAAGAGTCTGTATTTTTTAGGAATATATACTTTTCAAACCATTTATTTAAAACAAGATTGATGTGAATGGAATATATCTTGCTAAGGAAGTGGATCTTCCTTAGCCACGTATGTCAAGACTTTCCTGTCTCTTAATCTGATCATATGGATGTATACTGTGCTTATCTAATTTTATGAAAGTATAATCCATGCTTACGAATAAAATATAACATCCATGATTTTTACATCAGTATTCTGAATAAGAAATCCAACATTACTAATTTACAAATTTATAAACAAATATATACATAGGATAGATTTTCTCCTTTATAACTTTCTTGAGGTAAAGTTTATGTGTTATAAAATTGACATGGTAGGTTTTGGAAAAGAGCATTTATTTTAAAGCAAAGGAAAATGTTTTTGAAACAAATCTCTCCATGGTAGTACAAACAGCTGGGTTGTTTTTTGGTATTTTTCATCACCTAGTTAAGAGAGAAATGACTATCTCAAGTCTCATAGCAAAAAGCAATCCATTTCCAAAAGGAGTAGTGTCATGGCCCTACTGAATATATCTAAGCAAATGACTTAATTTTACTTAAATTAAGTTAAATTTTAGTTAAATTGTAGTTAAATTCTTCTATATTTACTCTGCTATAAAATGAGGATCATTCTTGGGCTGAATACTTTCTTTGTTTCCTCTTCCTGGTCTCCATTAAAGAGAAAAGAGAATATTTTTAAAAATGGGACTTACAGTACCTCTTTTCTGTGTTGATGTTGTGCAGATTATGTGAAACACTGCTTGTGTGTCAGACATTGTGGTAGGTGCTTGAATTATGAATTAGCTTTTTATCACTTGAGATCAAATGCCTGACATAACCAGTTTAAAGGAAGAAAGGCTTGTTTGGGCTTGTGGCTTCAAAGTTCAGTCTGTGGTCAGCTGGCTCCAAAACAGAAACATCATGGCAAACAAACATGGTAGCCAGAGAGGAGAATAGGAGGGAAAGAGCCAAAGAGAGAGGAATAAACTAGGGACAATATAAATCCTTCCAAAGGCATGTCTCCAGTGACCTGATTCTTCCACCTGGGCCCCAGCTCCTAATAAACCCATTCAGCTGTGAATTCATCAAGGGATTAACCCATTGATGAGATTAGCATCCCATGATCTAGTTTCTTCTGTAGGCCCCACCTCTGAACATTGCCCAATACATGGATCTTTGGGAGATACTTCATATTTAAACTGCAACAGTTAATAAATGGTAAGGTATGTCATCTGCCCTCAAGGAGCTTGCACCAATTCAGGGACTCAGCATGTAGGATAACCTGTTTGCTTCTCTGTTCTCTGGCCATCCGAATTCTAACCATCCTTCAAGATACAAACTTTTCATGAACTTTTTACCATCTCAAATTCCTAATGTTCCCTTTCTTTGAACTTCCATTGCATTATTTAGCAATGAAATACATAGTTTCATATTTCTGTTTTGTCTTTTTGATGGGATTTTGAGTTTCTTGTGAGCAGGAATTATCTTCCCCTTATCTTTTGATCCTATCAGCACACAGTGCAGTAGTGGGTACACAAGGGATGGCGAAGTACGTACAGTGTTTGCTGATTCCTTTGACTCAAAGATTTTTCAAGATATACTTTATTTAAAACAATTTTTAACAGAAACATGGAAATATGAAATTATAAAGAAGAGCTTACGTCTTCTTCTTGCACAACTACCAGTCCTGCATTTTGATTATGTGCAGTCATTTAGTTTGGGGGAGAGGGTGTCTTTCAGGTGTTCAACTTATCAGGCGATGGTAATTTGCACAACAGGCCAGCTGTGTACTTACAGTTTACTCTCTTACAGATACTGCAGGAGAAGAGGCTGGGTACGATCCACGCTCATTATGTCTGTTCCACAAACAAGTACTTCCAAAGGGAAAGTCATGCTTAAAGAGTATAGTGGACGCAAGGTTGAAGTAGAGCACATTTTTAAATGGATAACTGCTCATGCAGCGTCTCGGATCAAAACCATTTATAATGCTGAACATTTGAAAGAAGAATGGAATAAAAGTGATCAGTACTGGGTGAAAATATACCTGTTTGCAAACCTTGACCAACCACCAGCTTTCTTCTCTGCACTAAGTATAAAATTTACTGGAAGAGTTGAGTTTATTTTTGTTAATGTGGAAAATTGGGACAACAAGAGTTATATGACAGACATTGGTGTACACAACATGCCATCATACATCCTTAGAACTCCTGAAGGGATTTACAGATACGGAAACCGCACGGGCGAATTTCTGTCCCTTCAGGCCATGGATTCTTTTTTGCGCTCATTACAACCTGAAGTAAATGATCTGTTTGTTTTGAGCTTGGTTCTAGTTAATCTTATGGCTTGGATGGATTTATTTATTACTCAAGGAGCTACCATCAAACGATTTGTAGTTCTCATAAGCACTTTGGGGACATACAATTCTCTATTAATTATCTCCTGGCTACCTGTGTTGGGGTTTCTGCAGCTCCCTTACTTAGACAGCTTTTATGAATATAGTTTAAAATTGTTAAGGTATTCCAATACAACCGCACTGGCTTCGTGGGTAAGGGCAGACTGGATGTTTTATTCTTCACACCCAGCCCTGTTTCTCAGTACGTACCTTGGACATGGTTTACTAATTGACTACTTTGAGAAGAAGAGACGCCATAGCAACAATGATGAAGTCAATGCCAATAATTTAGAGTGGTTATCAAGTCTGTGGGACTGGTACACCAGCTACCTCTTCCACCCGATTGCTTCTTTTCAGAACTTTCCTGTAGAATCTGATTGGGACGAAGACCCTGACTTATTCTTGGAGCGGTTAGCTTTTCCTGACCTTTGGCTTCACCCTCTGATACCAACTGATTACATAAAAAACTTACCAATGTGGCGATTTAAGTGTCTTGGAGTCCACTCTGAAGAGGAAATGTCGGAGGGTTCTCAAGATACTGAAAATGACTCAGACAGTGAGAATGCAGACACCTCCAGCAGCGAGAAGGAAGCAATGGAAGATAAACAGAGCATAGTTCACTATTCCCCAGGAAGAGCAAGTCACTGTGATGCCGAGGCTTGTTCATGTGCCAATAAATATTGTCAGACCAGCCCATATGAAAGGAAGGGGCGGTCCTATGGGTCATATAGCACTAATGAAGACATGGAACCTGATTGGTTAACTTGGCCTGCTGATATGCTGCACTGTACTGAATGTGTTGTTTGCCTAGAGAATTTTGAAAATGGATGTTTGCTGATGGGGTTGCCTTGTGGTCATGTGTTCCATCAGAATTGCATTGTGATGTGGTTGGCTGGGGGCCGACACTGTTGCCCTGTTTGCCGGTGGCCTTCTTACAAGAAAAAGCAGCCATATGCACACCAGCCCTTGTCAAATGATGTCCCATCTTAACCATGTGCAATTTGTCCTTTATAAGCTTTGGATATCTTACAGCTTGCCTTTTTAATGTTAGTCATATGTTTTTGTGGTTTGAAGTTTAGTTTAATGTTAGTGCAGTGACAGGAAATACACATTATGCTAATGTTGATGACTGAATTCATTTGGTTGCCTTGTGTGTCAATTGAATGCATACTTAATTGTAAAAATTTTATTTCCAGCTTTGGAAATTCACAAGTTAATGTTTTTTGTAAGCACAAAAGGAATATGATAGAAATTTATCTTAGCAAGACTTTACAGAGTAGGATCAAATTCTTACGGAATTGAGCTTACGGTTTCTTATCCTAAATGTTTCCTCCCTTTTTACAATCTCTGTCCAGCACCTCTTGGTTGAATAATGTATGCTCTGAGACATGAAATTAAAACAGACCGATGAAATAAATTATTTTAAAACCAGACAATTACAGGCTTTCCAATGTTATATTGTTTTAGATAAGGTAGGTAATTCTATTAATTTCACAGGTAAGTCAGACATGGTTTTAGACTTGTGGGGGAAAAAACCAAAAGATAGAAATTATGTTGTTGACACTGGCCAGAGCTGATGTTAGTCTACCTGTCAGTATGGTTACCTTTGATGGGAAAGAAATTAATGGAGAATTTTTAATAAGTTAATTTATTAGTATTTGGCACATTCAATTAAAATCAACTGTAGCATTTTAGCCACACATAGACTACCTTTTATGTTTTGCCTTTTTATTTTTAAAAATTTCAAAACTAGAGAAAAAGTTGGAAACAGTACAATAAACATCCATTTGTTTAATTCACCACATTCACATTTTACTACATTTGCGTTATCACCTCTATGCATATTTTAATCTCTTTTCTTTTTTTAACTGAGTCATTTTTCTGATCCTTTTGAAAGTCATGAGTCATCATGATGCTTCCCCATCACCACGTGTCTCCTGAGAACAAGGACATTTTCTTACATAACCCTCGTACCATTATCACACCCGAGACATTTAACACTGAGTCAGTAATAGCTAATACACTACCCATCTTCCCTGATTGCTCCTGAAATACTACATATTTACATGTTTCTATGTTGTTTTTATTGTGAACGCAGAAGGTTTATGCATTAGGTCTAGTCTCATCTTCACAGAGTACTTGCCATTTTCTGTTTGTAAATGTATTAGTAACATTTTTGAGCAGGAAAAGCAAATGGGCTTCTAGAAAGCTTCACATTCTGGATTTGCCTATTTTTGTCATGATTAGATTTAAGTTAAAAAGTTTTGGGGTTGGGGATTTAGCTCAAGTGTTAGAGCTCTTGCCTAGCAAGCACAAGGCCCTGAGTTTAATCCCCAGCATCCCCCCAAAATTGTTGCCTAGGTGATATGCACTTGGCATTTTGATGGTATCAGGAGGCACCCGAGGTCAATTTATTCCATTGTTGGTGATGCTAAATTTGGCTAAGTGCCTTATCTTTCCACTGTAAGATGCTTTTTCACTTAAGAAGGAACCCGTGAGACCTTGTGAATATCCTGTTCCTCATCCCAGTGTTTTTAACATCCACTTGTGATTCCTTGAATCAGTTATTAATGAGTCGTAACATCAGGATTTTTTAATTTCATCATTCATTGTACATTTATTAGCTGGCACTTCTTTGTGAAGAGCTTTCCATTTTTCTTCCACACTTTGAATATGACTGTGGACTCAGATTTTTTTTTTTTTTTTTTTTTTTTTTTGGTATTCCAGGTGTTAAAGCTCATTCTTTTAGATACTCAGATAGTACCAAATTTGGCTAATGGGGAGTGCCTCAAAGTCTGCTTTCACTTTGTCTTGATAAACTCCTTTCAATCTTCATGCACTTCCTCCTCAGTTTTGGATGTAAAGTGTTCAGGTTTGTTTTGTATTTTCCTGTCCCAGCCCTTTAATCAATCTTTTCTTCAAAGTACATAAGTTTAATGGCAGATTTTAAAAATGATTATTTGATTTTCCTCCCATAAAAATAAATCTTTAATTGACCTTTCCGGTAAGAAAATAACCTCTTTTTGAATTGGTTTTGGGATACTGACAAGCATTTTAATTTTTCCGCATGGCACATTGTGCCTTATTTTGAAATACTAATGGAAAAACACATGCTCATCAACTTAACAGTGGGGTTATTGTGAGAAATGCATTTAATTCACCCCATCTCAACACACTAGAAACAGCACATGAGAATGTGCATTGTTTCACGATTGCCTACTACTCACTGATGCTGCCCAGTATTGCCAGAGAATATCGCACTGCATGTTCCTAGCCTGAAAAAAAAAAAGATCAGAATTCAAAGTATAATTTCTGTTAAATGTGTATCTCTTTCACACCAGGGTAAAGTCCAAAAAAAGGGTAAGTCAAGTCAAAACTTAGTTTGCTTGTCCAAACTAAGTGCAGTATGGACTAGCAATTGCTAATTTTGTATTGACACCCGAGAGCTTTTAAACTAGTAACTGCAGGCAGTGTTTCTCATGCTCTGATTGCTCCTGTTGGAAAAAGTCATTGGTTTTTGTTAATAGTGTTTCCCAGGGTTCTGCCCTCCATTCATTGCTCTTTTCTCTCATGTTTTCAGCAGTGACTCCCAAATCCATATGTCCAGCAAAGCCCCTGCAGTTTTATAGTCAGCTGTTTGCTGGGCGGCTCCTCCTGGAAGCTTTTAAGTATCAGAGCTTTCTGCTCTGTTTCTCCACCCCCAATCTTCTTCAGGTCCTGATTTCAGTCAAGGAGGGGGAAATGCATAATCAATCATGAAATGTACACAAAAGTATAGAAAAAAATTTTTTGTTTTTTTTGACACAGGGTTTTGCTCCAATTCTGGCTGGCCTTGAGCTCATTTTGTAGCCCAGGATGGCCTTGAACTCATGGCACTCCTCCTGCCTCAGCCTCCCAAGTGCTGGGATTACAGGCATGTACACCATGCTCAGCTAAAAGTACAGAAATATTAAGGACAAACTTGAGCATCCCAGGGCACACCACAATTTGGAGATCACTAGCTAGGTAGGAAACAAACCAATCGTAACACTGGCTTTCCAGGCCCTTCCTAACTTTTTCCTTGTCTACCTCTCAGATGCTGCATATCATTCCATGCTGCTTGTTGCTCCAGCCCCACACTATGGCTTTTCTCCAGTTGGCGCTTTGCTCTCCTCTCTACCTGGTGTCATTGGCCCTTCTATTCCACTTTCCCTGGCTACATGGAACTTTCTCCATAATTCTGCAGCTTCCCACCCATCCTCTCCTTCTTCGTCAGGCTTGTGAAGCAACAAAGGTATTTACACTGTAGACATTCACACGAATGTCACCTCCCTTGAGCAGTCAAACTTAGTATCACTGACAATGGAGCAAACGTGTGCCCTTCTGAATCCCAGCGGTATCTGTACATGCCTGTCGTACCTGAAGTATTGAACTGAAACTGCACGTGTCATTTTAAACAATAGAAACTGTGTTTTATTCATCTAACTACAGTGCATTGCACAAAATGCACAATACAGTCTGAATGTTAGACATGTAACAAAAATACCTCAAAGAGGTCAGGGGAAATTGCCAGAGTTTCAGGTCTGGGGTGAGCTTGCCTCATTCCTTAATTGTTAAGCACAATGAATAATGCTTTTGTCAGATCTTCCTGGAGGCGGAGAACTGAATATTCAAGGTTGACAAGCTCCATAGTTTGTGCTGAAAAAGAAAGTTTGCTTTCTTAGAATAACCTATTGCTTTTAATGAGTCACAGATCCCAAGAATGTGGGCTTTGTACTTAATGAACTCTAGGGTTAACTGAAAAGGCAAATAATTTTCTTTTTCTAACACTTTCTTCTGTGAATCATTTCATTTTCTAAGGATGATAAGCCCCTCGAGGTCAAGAATAATGCTATAATCTACTCGTGTATCTTCTTATCTAGTAATGAAGAACTGTTATGTAATAATGAAGAAAAAAGTAAGCTTAAAAATAGCTACCCAGGCTATGGATTTGGCTCAGTGGTTAGAGTGCTTGCCTAGTGACCACAAGGCCCTGAGTTCGATCCCTGGCACCAAAAAAATAAAAATTAAAAATAAATAGATACCCAAAGAGGTATCAAAGTTGGGCACTCACATGTTTTCTTACTCATGGAGCATCTACAAAGTAAATGAAAAGACACTCAGATGCTCTCTCAAAATCTTTTTTTTAATATGTGGAATGTTTCGTGAATTTGCATGTCATTCTTGCACAGGGGCCACGCTATTCTCTGTATCGTTCCAATTTTAGTGTATGTGCTGCCGAATTTGAATAGGCTTGGCCACCTAGCTTCAGTCTATACAATAGGAGCTGTATGTGTGGAAGCCATGGGGCAGGGAAGAAGCCTGTTAGAGAGGCAGGGCAGCCAAAGAAAGAAGGTATTCCTTATGTCAAAAAAAGAACAAAAGGAGAATTGACACCTTCACCCTCATGATGCCACAGATGCCTTGAGACTTAGTGCTAGCCTTAAGAAGATGTCACTAATTCTAACAAAAGCAAACGTTTCTATTTCCTGGAAAACCCATTTTGGGAGATCATGTTAGGAGGACAGAAATCTTGCTCCATGACTTTCTTGTAAAAGGTCAATGCCCAACAGTCTCACCAGTTTGGCCATAAACCCTGCCATCAATAGTATGATATAAAAATGACTTGTATACGGCATGTATTTATTCAGTGTCACTAATGTTACAAAATTCTACAAGCTTTTTACATCTGGGCACGTGTTTTAAGAATGCCAACTATTTGTTGACGATGGAGGACCAGTCTGGTGACGTGTCGCCACACAGGTAAGTTATTTGGAGTTTTGTGAACACCCTTCACAAAGACAAAGTAGTACAGTTTCAGACAGCAAAGAGAACGCTGGTATTGTCAGGGTGGTTGGTTTTTATCACTTAAGTGGTCTGTCTTTATCTTTACTTAATTCTGAGCCAAGTGGCTGAACAGCAGGTTTCCGGAAGAAAATGACTCAAGCTGACTCTCAGTTTTGTTGCCAGATTGTTGAGTAGAACACACATCTCAAAATACTATAAGCAGCAATACCTCAGGCTTTTAAAACTATCGTGCAAATCATCTGTACTGGACATGGTGCCCTGTGATCAATCTCTGCGTACTTTTCCTTTGAAAGCACCGAGCTTTATTTGATGAGAATGATGGGGAAGAAAGAATGTGGTTCTTCCAGTTTTCCTGTTTCAAATCATAGAATCTGAATGTCAGAAGAAGATTTGGAGGTCATTTAGTCCAATCTTCTGCCTTAGATTAATCTATCCCTGTTATGAACTGGCACACTCCTCATCTAATAAAAAGCACAGTACATTTGCAAAAATCTATAAACATTTCCCCTGCCAGGATCCACGGAAAAGCACACAGGTAGCTGGCAGCACAGCGAGAGCAAGGGCCGAAAGCCCAGGTCTGGACAGTCTGTCGGACACACTGTGTCACCAGCTTCAGGAAGGAGCAGACTCGGGCCTTCAGCTCTAGAAAAAGCCAGTCCCAACATAACCTACCTTCCCAGAAATATGATATATTCATTGTTATCAAAGTAGCATATACTTAAATAGGGTTTTTATTTAGAGCGAAACCTGTGAGTTGTAAGGTACCAAAGACTATTTTCATGGATTCATTCCATCCCACTCTTCTCACTGTATCATCCTGAACATCTCCAAAAAAGAGAACAGGGGATCGGAGAGCAGCTTTGTTCCATTTCAGCCAGGCAGATCTCCTGCTGTCCTGAACAAGGGCAGGTTCACAGCCTCTGCTGTTTTCATAGCTGTGGAAAGGACAGAAGGTAATACACCAAAGCAAAGGGCAGTTTACAGCACAGAGACTTTTACAAATTGCTAAGGGCCGGGAATACCTGAAATGACCCTTGTAGTTGCATTCCTTTAACACTAAGCAGGGATGTATCTAACTAACCAATTCTGGGGAAATAGGTGGGTTTTTCTGTTTTTGTTTTTTTGTTTTTTCAAAATACAGAATCTGGTAATCGGAAACCAAGAGTTTGTTCGAACCGCTTAGAATTGTTCGCCAAGGAGAATGTGGTGTTAAGTATTAGCTGCATTGTTTATCCGAGAACTATTGCACAGTCTGAGTGCAGTACTAATGTTTGCTGAAATAATATTCCTATAGGGAGAACCATGTGTGGGAAGTGGAAAGGGCTTTTGATGCTTCATACTATGTATTAATTGGCTAAAAAGTAGAGAACTGGAACCAAAAAAAGAAAGGAAAATAATGGACAGTACCTTCATTATGCCTTCCTTAAACACTTTCAACCACCCAGGAAAAATACATTCTTTTCCCTTTAGCTAAATTTGTACTGAAATGCAGCGTATTTCTACAAAACAGAGAAATATCACACCGGCAGATTTTTCATTTATCACAAAGTCAACTCATTCATGTAACCCGTCACTCAGAAGCAGAACAATGGCCACACTCCGGGTACCTCCCTCTGTCACATCCCAGTCACTATACGAACAAATGAAATCTCTGTGGTAACTTCTAAAATCATAGATTAGTTTTACTTCTTTTTAAGTGTTATATAAATGAAATCATATAGGATGTAGTCTTTTGTGTATAGTTTCATATAAAATTGTGTTCGTGAGGTTCGTCTCTATTATATATGCCAGTAGTTTGCTCATTTTAATTACTGTGTAGAATTACAGTTATGTGTTGCCTAATTACATTCTGAGAAATGTCCTCGTTGATTTTGTTGTGGTACGAACATCACACTGTGTACCTGCACAAACTAAGATGGCTATAATGTCACTAGGCGACAGAATTTTGTGGGACCACCATTGTGTATGTGGTGTAGCACAGACTGAAATATCGCTATGCAGCACATGACTGGATATTGTATGAACTTACCACAATTTTGTTATCCATGCTATTCTGATGGAGACTTAGCTTATTTTCAGTGTTTGGCGATTACAAATATTATTATGAATATTCTTATGTATGACTTTACATACATTTGTGTATGTATTGAGGGTGGCATTTCTGGATTTTTGAGTAATTCTATGCCTACTTTTGGTCAACACTGACAGTTTTATAAAGTTTTAACAATGTATATCCTCTCAGTATATGAGAGTTCTCATGTTTCACATTCTTGCTGATTGCTGATATTACATAGAATATGCAAATATATGAAAATATGTATAAATATATATATTTCTGGTGAGTATATAGACATATCGTGCTTTTATTTACATTTCCCCAATGATTAATGAGGCTAAGACAATTGTCATGTGTTTATTGGCCATTTGATTAACTTCTTTTAAGTGCTTGTTAAAATCTTTCACACGTTTCTTAAGTGGGTTGCTATCTTTTTTTTTTTTTTGCAGAATTATAGGAATTCATTATACATTCTGGATATAATTCTTTTGTCAACTATATTTATTGCAAATATTTTCTACCAGGCTATGGCTTTACCTTTTAGGGGAAAGATTTTAAAAAAATTTTTTTCTTAGTATCAATTATGTACAAAAGCATAGACTGTTATTAATCTTCATGTACCAAACTTCAATAATTATCAAGTCATGGTCAATCTTGTTTCAGTTTTATCCCCACTAAAAATCACCTTCTTCCACTGTCCTAATGCACCTCGCTGTTCCATTATTTTAAGCCTTTCTTATTTTGTTCAACACTTATTTGTTTATTCTTCATATCTCAATTGGATTAAATCCAACTGCATTAATGATTAAATCTAGTGAATGCATTTTTCTACTTTGATTGCTGGAGTTCTCTGCATAGGATGACTCTGGTGATCAGTCCTTGACATTCCTCTCCCTTAGGGTTCTGTTGTACTATTCTACCTGGCTTTCACCTACTTCTCTAATCCTTCATTCATGGTGTCCTTCCTGGAATTTTCTTCCCCCTTTGTTTCTTCATAGTTATTGTTCATCCAGAGGTTTGTTCCACTTTTCAGTTCTTTTAGGTCATTTCATCAGTTCTCATGTCCTTTTCTCCCACTTACAATGGCTTCTGAATCCACATTTCCAGTTTGGAACACTCTAAATACCTAATAATACTTCACAATGGGGATTAAATTCCAGTGTGCGTCTCCGGAGACAAACCATATTCAAAACACAGGAAAGGGTCATTGTAAGTTTGGTGGAGGAGGTTGGAGATGGGCAGATCTGATTAAATCCAGTGAATGCAGATCCATCTCAGGATCTGTCTTTGCTTTATCTCGTGAGTATAATTTTTGTAAGGGGTTAGAAACGCTTTGAACATGAAGGTTAGTCAGAAATAAAGATAAATTCACTCCAAAATCATTATGTATTGTCAAGGGGCATTCCATTTCCAGAGGTTAGTTTATATCTAACATTTTTTATTAGCAAAAGATTCCATCTATTGTATAAAACAATACATTTTGATTTTATAAGGGCAAAATTCCTGCCAGGAATTGGGTTATGATTTTAACAATCCACCTGGCAAACGGGGAACAGTTGTGAGCCAGGAACTTCCTTAAGATTGGACATCTTAGCAAAAGAAGGAAGGAAAAACTGAGAAGTGAGGAAAAACAGGTTTTTTTTCTATTTTTCATTTCAAATTCAGAGAAAGATTTGAAGCACAGGCATTGACGTACTTCCCAAGTCAAGAATATGCATGTACTTAAATTTTTTTTTAGGGCTCAGGAGGAGAACGTACATTAAACCTTTGAAAATGTGTGGGAATAAATGTCTATGTGAACATATGGCGGGGCAGTGTGATCCTGCTAAACACTTGCTGTGTCTGGCAGGAGTAAAGAGCTAGAATGCCTGCTCACTTAGTTCTGCCCACCCTCAGATGTGTGAGTCTTAGCGGGTGGGAGGATCCATGGCATGCTTCCTGAGGTCCGTGTAGGAAGACGACCACAGCCACAGCGAGGGAGGGAGCACTTTGTACAATGCCAAGGCAGTATCAGGACATGAGTGGAGACTACGTGTCACTTTGAGAGTAGAGCCTGAAAAATGTACGAAAGGAAGATGCACAGTCTCTTTCCAGTAGCCGAGGAACAATCCTACTGAAATGTTTATTGGGTTCTATGGGCTCTATATCTTACTGAGAACCATGAGCCGAATCTAATCTTGTCTCGCTTTATGGCCTTTTCCATAGCCACCAATGCATCTGTAGCTACCTGGTGGCCCAAGCCCTGCCTGCCAGTATGGATCATCATACACAGATGCCCCTTGTGGCTGGAGCCCATTTGCTTCAGAGCATACTCACTGAAGAGCTTGTCTACCACTTGGATTTCTGCACAGGGCTTGCCTGCATCCAGGGTCCCTAGCTGAGGAAGGGACCCTCACTGATACCTCTTTGGGGTCAGCTTGCGGCATCTTTCTGTACTCCTCACAGTGCACCTTGTCCTCAACCCAGGGACCAGTCCACACCCATCTCCAAGGTCCTCTCCAGGTCTCTGGCATTCATTGGGATGACCTTTTTGGACCCACCCCCACAGGAATGTGTTCAAATAGCACTTGGGCCAGTTGTTCCTTCATGGACGTCATTTTCATGCAAATTGGTTCTCAGCAGGAAGATGCCACAGTTGATGTCAAATCTGACACCATCTGGGGATACCGCTGCTTCTGGGTCATTCACATCAAAGGCTGCCATATTCCCAATAGCAAACCTATAGAGGAGTGGACATTAGGAAGCCTCATAGATCGATGGACAATTCCAGGCAGGGGTACCACATCGCCAATCCACTTTATGGCTGGCAGGAAGCCACCAACACCACTACCTTGACAGACATTTCTTAATTTCTCAAACGTTAATTTCTCTAGTGCATCATTCACATAGAAAACACCTTCAATCTGCATACTGGTTGTGAAGTTCTTCCTGATCCTCCAGCAATTCTTGTTGCTCTTCTCCAGGAGCTGCAGCTCACCCTTGTAGATGTGGCTCATGATGGGGAGCATCACTGAGCACCCGGCCTCCTGTGAAGAGGAGTTGTAGAGATTGCCATGTATTTATACAAAGAATTTGGGGGAAAAAAACACAACAGAACTTAGCAAATATTTTTAAAATTTTATTTTAATGGTACATTTACATAGTGATAACATTCATCACAGGAAATTTTTATCTGTACCTGATATATCTTGCTGCTTCTTTCTTTCCTATTCCCCTCTTGTTATGGTTTGTGTGTAGCTGTCCCCTCAAAGCCTCTTGTGGTCATAGGTGGGTTGTTCTCAGAGGTGGCTGGATCTACAGTGTGAGATTACTAAATTAGTTCACTGATTGGTTTGGCAGAATTCTGCTGGGATCAAGGATGTGATACTAGGATTAAAGGCAGTAGGATTAAGGGTGAGAGTGCTACCCACCCTAAGGCCAGGTAGCCGGGATAGGATACAAAGGACAAAAAGAGGCTTGCCTACTCACATTTGCTCCTCATGCTTGCCTCACTGCCTTCTGCCTGTCATGCCACCCTGCCTCCGATCCAGCTGATTGTGGACTGAAACTGCTACGAACTGTGAGCTAAATAAACCTTTCTAAAATAAATAAATAAACCTTTCTCCCCCTAACTTTGAATGTCAGGTATTTTGTCTCAGCAATGAGAGAAAAGTAACTAAGACACCTCCTCTCCCTTCAGCCCCTCCTCCCTCCTTATTTACAAAAGTTTTGTTTCCATTTTTTCCTTCTATTCCTTATTTCTTTTGTCCCTCCGTTCCTTCCCCCTCCCCCTCCCTGTTCTCCTTCCCATTTGAACAATTTCTTCCCTTTCCCAATATAATACATTTTATAACACCATTGTTTAATCCTTTTCCTTCTTGCCAGATTGCATGAGGCCCTTTTTTTTTGTTTGTTTACTGTTATTTTCCTAAATTCTACAGAATACCTGGCACATAGCACACATTTGATAAGTATTGTTGACTACTGGAAAAATCGTTGGCTTGTAATTTATTCTTGAAAAAGGGAAGACAGATGTATTGAAGAAGACTTTTGTTTTAAAGCTAGAGCAATGTGGGGGTATTTGAAATGGTGGTATAGAGACAGTAGCAAAATACAGCCTCTCCAGGACCTGGAATCAAGACACCTGGTGAAGAGGAAAAAAATAAGTAGATCTCTGGGATTACTGGGAAGCTGCCTGGAAAACTAGAAATGACCAGAAGCTGGAGAAACAGAGCACAATGAAAAGATCAAAGCAGTCTGGAAAGCTCACCCTGGCTCCTGTGGTGAACGACCTGTCTCCACCGAAGCCAGGTAGGCCTGGAGAGGGTCAGCAGCTCCAGGGAGAAACAGCTGACCAGGCTGGCAGCACTGGCCCCAAGAAAAGCCCACAGCTATTGTAAAGTGTGAAAACAGCATGAGGTTTTACTCTGAAAATGACTTCTTCCGCATGGCAGGCTGGAGTGGAAGAAGAAATCCAGGGCAGTGCCTGCCGTCTTTGAGAGGATTTAACCAAGAGCCATTTGGGAAGGGGTTAGTTGCTCAAAACCGAACTACAGAATGACTATACTTCAGGGTTTCTGGTGTCACCCTACCATAGTGACTAGGTCGGAGAGAGCCAGAAGAGACAGTCTCAGAGAGGGCACAGGCTAGACACAGACCACTCTGAAAAGTTAAAGCTTAGGCTGGGAAGGACGTGAGGGCCCCGCCTTGTGTGGTGAGAAGCCAGACCTAGAAGGCGGCGCTGAGTCTAAATGTGCTGGCATTAAGTCCAGTGGTCTGGTTGAACATTTGCCCCACAGCCTACATCCAGCACAAAACTCAGTGATCTGTTTGCATTCTCCATCTGCCAATATAAGTACAGGCACATCAGTTTGGAACCTCGCCATACCCCAGGGTGTATGGACAGAGGGGTACCTTTAGCAAAGGGGAGGGGCACTGAGTAAATCCACAGGCCAGGAATTTGGAAGAAAGCTTTGACTTGAGGTATGCAGAGAGACGTGGAATCTGGGAGCTGCCAGAATGACTACAGCTTTAGGGAATATAACACCAACTGCTCACACCCAGTGGGAAAGGTGGAGCAGGATTCAGCATTCATACACAAAAATGAGAGTGTGGAAGCAAAATAGGTTTTAGAAGTGACTCACTGTCCTCCATATCTGGTTGTTTCCACACTGCTGTCCTGGAGAAGAACCCATTCATTCAAAAACAGGTAGAAAAATTTTTTTGACTAATTTCTTTGCCTTTTTTCATTTTTTGGGGGGAAGCAGACTGGGGATTTTACCTTTTCCTTTTTTTCTTTTTCTTCGTCTTAGTTTATTTTACTCTGTTTTTTCCTTTTTCTTGTTCGTTATTTTCTATTACTTTTATTTAATTTGTTTGTTTGAGACAGGGTCTCACTACGTAGTTCAGGCTGTCCTTGAACTCACTATGTAGCCTAAACTGGCCTCAAACTCACAGTGATCCTCCTGCCTCAGCCTTCCGAGTGCTGGGATTACAGATGTGTGCCGCCACGCCTGGTCTTATTTAATTCTATTGATTTTCTTTTACTCCTTAATAGGATCCTTTATTTCACTTTTCTCTCCTCCTCATCTTCATTTTAGTTTTCAAATTTTACTTCTTTTATTTTCCCATTCCCTGGTCCCTTTATCTCTACTAGTATAACAATTAAGCTTTATTAATCTTTAGATAGTATGCTATTCTTGCTGGATTCTCTTCTACTGTTAATGGTGGAATAGTTATTGCAGTTAGTAGATATTTATCGTCAATATTTGGTTAATCTTCATGTGTGTATTATATTTATAGATTTCTTTTCTATAATTAAGAAGGTTAAGGTGGTACAGCAGTAGCTTTGTTCTTATGTCAATATCCAGTTTGTTCTCGACTCTATTATTGTTTCTAATTCTGCACCTATTGCCAGGGTGGCATAATTGTTGATATTAATTGGTTTTTACTGTATGCCAATATCAGCTTTGACTGTGGCTCCTTTCCAGAGAACTGGCTGCTGGGCCAATTACATAGCATCCTCTTCTCCCAAATTAACAGAAGTGATTGGATAGTGAAAGAGAGGCAAAACCTATAGTTAGGCATGCCAGGAGTGTACCACTGAAAAGAAAACACTAACTAAAGCAGTCTCTGTACTAGCAACAAAGTTTTTCTACTATAATTTGTCCCCAAATCTCAGCACACATGCACTCTCTCTCTCTCTCTCTCTCTCTCTCTCTCACACACACACACACACACACACACACACACACACACACACACCCCAAAAGAAACATAAGAAGACAAGGCAACAAAATGCCTCCAAAAATTCCCAACTCCCCCAAAACTGATCCATGAGGCATCAATAGGGAGGCAATAAAAAGAGACAAACAGCGAAATCATACAAAATGATAATACAGTAGAACAACAACAACAAAACCCAGATCAATGAGGTACTCAGCAAGCTCAAGAAAGATAACTAAACACATAATGGACTTAATAAACAAGACAATCAGTCCATAGTGCATTGAAACTGGAAATAAATGGCAAAAGGAACCACAAAAACTTTATGAACATACGAAAATTAAACAGCACCCTCCTGAACAATCAATGGGTCACAGATGAAATTAAAGAAAAAGGGTTGAGGATTTAGCTCAAGTTGTAGAGCACTTGCCTAGCAAGCGCAAGGCCCTGAGTTTGATCACCAGCACCAAAAAACAAAAACAAAAACAAAAACAAAAAACAAAAAAGAAATTAAAGACGAAATTAGACAGTTTCTACAATTGAATGATAATGCCAATGCAACCTACCAAAATTTATGGGACACAATGAAAGCAGTCCTATGAGGGAAATTTATAGCATTGAACTCCCATATCATAAAAACAGAGTGAGCTCAAATAAACAACCTAATGTTGAACCTCAAGCTTCTAGAAAAAGAACAGCAAGACAAACAGTGATTTCTGTTTGGTGCCTTTGCGTGAACTCTAGTTTTTTGCCAAAGTGGTCATTCATGTTTTCATCATTTTGTTTAGCTCAGTTAGCTTTCTATTAGTGTTAATCTGATAAAAGCCACTTATGACAAACCTACTGCCAACATCATTCAATGGGACATGTGGATCAATGGAACAGAATGGAGGGTGCAGAAACAGCCCTAGGAAGATTTTCAGCCATCTGATCTTTGACAGAAGGGCCAAAACATAGGCTGGAGGAAAGACAACTCTTTAGCAAATTGTTCTGGGAAAACTGGCTACCCACGTGCAGAAGACTGAATCTAGACCCATACCTTTCACTCTGTACTAAACTAAATCAAAATGGACTGAAGAAGTAAATATTAAAACAGAAACACAATCTGCTGGAAGATAAAAGAGGTAAAACTCTTTAAAATATAGGAATGGGCAAAGACTTTCTGATTAGAACCCTAATTGCATAAGAAACAGCACCCAAAACCAATAAATAGTATCATATTGAATTAAAACACTTCTGTACAGTAAAAGAAACAACCAACAGAGTGAAGAGACAATCTACAGAGTGGGAAAAATATTTTTGCCAGCTATTCCTCAAACACAGGACTAATATCCAAAGTATAGCATACAGGCTGGGGATTTAGCTCAAGTGGTAGAGTGCTTGCCTAGCAAGCACAAGGCCCTGAGTTCGATCCCCAGCACCAAACAAACAAACAAAAACCAAAATATAGTATACAAAGAACTCAAAAAAATTAGACCCTCTCCCCCCAATAAAAGACCCAATCAAAAAATGGGCAACTGAAATGAATAGCCACTTCTCTGAAGAATAATTACAAATGGCCAATAAGTACATGAAAAAATGTTCAATACCTTTGGCCATTAGAGAAAAGTAACTCAAAACAACACTGAGATTTCATCTTACTCCAGTAAGAATGATTATCACCATGGACTCATGGTGGAAATACAGGTTCCTGGTGGAACAACTTGTATTGAAGCAGCCAGCAAATTCTTCTCTTACTGATTCACTTTTTTCTTTTCATCCTTTGAAAAAACTCATTTTATTAGTACATATTTGCCATATGCAGAGCTCACATTCCTCATAGAGAATTTGTACCTGTACATTATATATATATATATATTTTTTTTCCCTTTTAGAGACAGGGTCTTGCGAGGTAGTTCAAGATGGCCTTGAACTCAATATGTAGTCCAGGCTGGTCTTGAACTCATGGTGATCCTCCTGCCTCAGCCTCCCAAGTGCTGGGATTACACGTGTGCACCACCACGCCTGGCTTTATATATTTTAATTTTTTTTCCCCATTCCTCTCCCCTCTCCTCAACCCTTCTTCCCCCCCATTTATATAAGCCTTGTTTCCATTTTTTCCTTCCATTCTTTGTCCTTTAAATTCCTTTTTCCTTCCCCCGCCCTTATTCTCTTTCCCATTTGAACATGTTCTTCCTACTTCCCAACATCTACCCTCCGTTTTGCTCGTTTACCCAGAGAGCTTCTCACACATAAACAACGAGGTATTTAAATTTCCGCAGCACTCACTTCTGTACCTCACATTCCCGCCCACAACGTGCGCGATGGCGTCAGCCTTTCTGACTGAAGAACTCTGCGCGTGCGCCTAGCGCGTGCGCATCACACCTGCTGCCGCCGCGCCCTTCTCTGGGCGTCTCCATTCCCGTCCTCTCCTCCGGCCCCGCCCAGGCGGCTGCCCGTGACCTGCCTGCGCGCAGGGAACGGAAAGCCGGAAGGGGCAAGACGAGTTCAGTTCACCATGGGGCTGTTTGGGAAAACCCAGGAGAAGCCGCCCAAAGAGCTGGTAAGAACTGCGACGGCGACAAATAAGTGGGTGGATTTGCGTGGGGTGCAGAGATGTTGACAAACGACCGGACACCTTCCTCTCGGGCTGGCCTCGTACCACCTGGCCCCCATTTCCGGGGCCTCCCACTCGACCGAGGGACCAGAGGAAGAGTCTCTGAGGAGTCGGCTGCGGGGAGGGAGAGCGGTTGGAGCCTCGCCCTCGGCCAGGGAACTGAGGGCTGTGTTAAGAGTGCCTTAAACTACCCGTAAGGCGCCAAGGCAGCGACGCGGTGTTGGCCGCTGGAAATTCCTTCCCCCTGCGCGCGTTGGTATGTCCCGCCCGGAACCTTTCTCCGGCGCAGGCTCCACCCCTGGCGCCCGTCTGCGGACCACCCGGCGCACCTACCCTTCCCGGATCGCTTTGTCGGGAGGACCGGGTGGTGGTCAACCGCCGGAGACCCCGAACCTGCCTCTGTTTCCTCACCCGTGTCCGTATTGAGAGGGAAGCTGTTTTTCCCCTTCCCCTGCTCTGTAACCTCTCGCTGACTCCAGAAGCACAGTAATTATAGCGGGGACCCGACCCAGAAGAATATACCGAAAATAGCTCTGGGCGGACTGTGAGCTCTAGATCTGCTTATAAAATCAATTAATGTGGGAGGCAAACGGTTAAAAGTGCTCTGCGGAGTCGGCCCAAGTTTGAATACTGGTTGCCCATCTCTCTGCTCTGTGATCACGCGAAAGTTAACTTCTCTGAGTTTTAGTAGTTTTCTTTGTCAAGAAACATATTAGAGTAATTGAACATTAAAAGATGTGACGTTTGAGCTGATAGTGGTGATGAGGGTTCATTCTTTATATATTCTACAGCCTTGTTGCTAAGTGCAAACAAGTATCACCTGGGAGCTGATTAGACGTCTCAGGCCCCACCCAAGACCTGAAACAGATTTTGAATTCTGACAAGATCAGTCCAGGATCATTAGTGATGATTGTTGTGTACCCTAATACAGAAAGGTTGTCCAACACTCAGACCATATTCGAAACAATCTCATTTCTCATCTTCATCATTTTCTGTTAATTAGCTTTCTCTTGTAGGTTATCCTTATTAGAAGTATTGAAATATAAATTGATATCGTGTTTTTAGCATTTACTTACAATTTTAAAATGGCCAAAGTGTTATACAGGTAATGCACTAGAGAGCGTTTTCAACAGTAATGAGACTGTTTCTGGAAATTATGCTTGAGACTCTTAAGAATAATAAAACTAAGGCCACACACGGAAGACAATAATCTCTTCTATCATCAAAAACATTTCTACAATAACAAGCATTTTAGAATATATGCATACCACAAAGTGTGCGTCTACATAATGTTCTAAAGTTTGCAAAGTGATGTCATGCACTTTTATCTCTTTTAAGCTCCACAGATTTAATTTTTACCAGGGAGAAAACTGAACAGGTAAAATCACTACTAAATAAAGAATGTTAACGATAGGCTTGGTGGCACATGCCTGTAGTCCCAGCTACTTGGGGGGCTGAAGCAAGATGATCGCTTGAGCCCACAAGTTTGAGGCTAGCCTGGGCAATGTAGTGAGATCTCGTCTCAAAAAACTTTTTCGATTTCAGGTGTTTTCCATTATGGAAATGTGAGTGTTGCAGAAAGGAGCTTCTCAAACATAGGTGCTTCTGCATTAGTGTGCATACTAATCACTAGGGATCTTTTCAGAGTTCAGTCTTGTAGAGCCTGAGATGTCCGATCAGCTGGTGATGGTCTGATGATGCTAATGCCACCTGGTCTCTGCTGTTGAATAGCAAGGCTGTAGAATGCAAAGAATGAGCCCTCACACCAACTACTAGCTAAAATGCTTAGAACTAAGCATGCTAATCTCTCTGTGGGTACTGTCAGGAAGTAGGTTCAGTACTGTTATCATCTGCACTTAAAGATGTGGAACTGAGGCATAATTTGCCTAAGGCCATGCAGTTTGTAGATCACATTACCAATGGTTATAATCTAGTAAGTTCTCCTGTAAGACCTGTACTCATAACTATCATGCCATTTATGCTGCTTCTCAAATGGAGATTATAAAGATGAAATAAGTCAAGGAACTTAACATCTTACCAGTAGCATAAACATTTCAAGAACAAGTCTGGATTGGATACCACATACATAGTTACAAGAGTTCAGAGGTTGGAGTGGTCAGCCCCAGGTTGGGGTGATCAGAAACTATTTGTCCCCGCTTTGTCATTACCCAAGATTTTCTTCAAGTTCTTCTCAGCACTCCAAAGTACCTCTTCAGTTCTAATTCTTGTTTGCATTTGTCATAAGGGTATCTCAGCTTTAGGTTCAGCTTCTGTAAAGCACAAGGCTCTGTCTTGCATAACATAACTTGTGGCCAGAGAGTTTTATAACCTGTTGCAGTTATTCAGCATTGAGTTTGTAATTCAAGAAAATGCCAATATAGCAGAGACAGGAGATACTTTTTTCCTTTGTAGAGCTGGTGATGCCCAAAATATTGGGAGGTACATATGAATAAGAAGATAAATAATGTTAGTTTGGCATTTTTTTTTAACAGGGAAAAAGAGAAACAATGTTCAATTTAATAAAAAGAGCTAAATAAAGGAGATTTTTAAAAATATAATGCTAAGAGGGAAGAGGGACTAAAGAGAAATGGAAATTGACTAAGTGCTCTAGTCTCAGCTTTGGAGTTGGGATAAATTTACAGTATGCATTCCACTGGGGGCTGGAGTATGTGGGCATGTGGATCCTCATGCTGGCATAGTAAAAGCAAAGGCCAGGTGCTGCCGTGCTATGCCATGACAGTTATCAAACGTGGTACCATTTGGACTGTGGTGACTGGTCAGACCAGGCGAGTGATACACATTATTGGTAATCTCAGTGTAGAATAAGTACTAAATAAATGTTGAATGATGAATAAGGTTAAGTAAGCTTTTAAGGTTTAAGTAGTCTTAAATGAGCAATGTTTCAAGGAATACTGGGAAACATTAGCTATATTAGGAATCTTTGCAGACTGAAGTTTTAGCTCCCAGACATCTTGTGCACTTTGATGAGGACATCTTATTGGTGGGACCTATTCTGTCTTAAAGGGTCCAAGTTAAGACTAGACCAGACCTGCTGAGGATAAGGCTGCCTTATAGTGCATTTAGAAAACTGTGACAGTCTTGGAGTGGAAACCACAAAGACTTGAACTTCTGCTTAAGAGTCTTCTCTTGGACTTGAGGTTCTGCTGGAAAATTGCACCATCGCTGATATAGCCTTTGAACAGAGTGGTCAGGTTCTTAAATCCCACACTAAGTCATAACTCATGTTCATGCAATACTATCAGAAAAGAAAAGAAAATAAGACATGAGTAAAAAGGTAAGTCTTCCTTCTCTTAGTTCATATAACAGACATTCACTGAGATATTTTCATGTTTACTGTGTTGGGACCAGGTTTACAAAAATCAGTTATTCAATGATAATTTCAAAGAACACAAAGTTTACTAGGGGACACCAAGATGTGAACAAATACTTAGGGAGATAAAAAAAATATATATATAAACAAGGTCTGTGATGTTACAGTAGAGGAGATGATTAACTTTTGGGAAGGGGAGCTGGTCAAGGAGGTTGTTAAAGTTTAGACCTAAAATGTGCACCATAAGTCTCACATGTTCAGAGGTGGAGCTTTTAGAAGGTGATTGGATCATGGGTGTACTATACTTATCAGTGGATTAATCCATTGATTATAGTTGAACGTGCTGTTAGAAGTTGGGGCCCAGTTGGAAGAGTTCTACTGACCATGGACAGAACCCTCTAAAACCATGAGCCAAAACAAATCTTTTCTCTTTTAAATTGTATATGTCAGGTATTTTGTCACAGTGGTGGAAAAGCTAATATAGAGTACCTGGGCCTTACCATGAAAGGCATTAACCAGGTGGGTGGGTGGGGTTAGCAAAGGGAGATATTTCAAGCAGAGTGAACTTTGTGCGCAAGGTATAGAAGTACAGAACATAAATTAAGAGGAACCAGAAAAAAATTCAGACTTGTTGTAAGATGAAATGTTCTCACTGAGTGGGATGTAAGAGGAGTGATGGTAGTTATAAGATATAAAATTGGATATCAGTAAATGGAAAGATATCCCTTGTTCTTGGGTAGGAAGAACCAACATAGTGAAAATGGCTATACTTCCTAGATTACTATACAGATTTAATGCAATTACAATCAAAATTCTAATAGTGTACTTCACAGAATTAGAAAAAGCAATCATAAAATTCATCTGGAACAGAAGAGACCAAAATAGCAAAAAACAATTCTGGACAACAGGAGCAAGGCAGAGATTAAAAAAAAAAAATATGTGTATATATATATATATATATATGTATGTATATATATATATATATAATCCCTGATTTGAAATTATATTATAAAACTACTGTGATAAAAAACAGCATGGTACTGGTAAAAAAAAAAAAGGGACCCAAGGATCAACAGAACAAGTTAGAAGATGCAGAAATAATCCCAAACACCCTGAAATACCTCATCTTTGACAAAGGAGCCAAACATCCTCACTGGAAGAAAGCCTCCTTAATAAATGGTGCTGGAAAAACTGACTTTTCACATGCCAAAAATTAGACCCATGTCTCTCACCATGTACTAAACTAAAATCGAAGTGGATCAGAGACCTAAATATTAAAGCAGAAACACTAAATTTGCTGGAAGATAGAATAGGAAGAACCCTTGAAGACATAGGTATAGGCTAAGATTTTATGAACAAAACTGAGACTACATGAGAAATACTACAAAGAATCAATGCCTGGGATCACATCCTGTTAAAAAGCTTTTGCACAGCAGAAGAAATCACCAACAGTAGGGAGACAACCCACTGAGTGGGAAAAAATTTTTGTCAGCTCTTCCTCAGACAAAGGTCTAACATCTAGAATATAAAAGAACTCAAAAAATCAGACCACCAAAACTTAAAGAACAAATTCAAACATGGGCATCCGACATGAATAGACACTTCTCAGATGAAGAAGTACAGACGGCAGGTAATATATGAAAAAATGTTCAACATCACCGGTCATTCAATAGACGCAAATTAAAACAATGCTAAGATTCCATCTCATTCCAGAAAGAACAGGTATTATCAAGTAATCAACCAATAACAAACGCTGGCGAGGCTGTGGTGAAAAAGGAACCCTCCTCCACTGTTGGTGGGAATGTAGACTGGTCCAACTGTTGTGGAAATCATTGTGGAGATTCCACCACAGAGATACAACTAGAGGTTCCATTTGACCCAGCTATCTTGGTATCTTCCCAGAAGAATTAAAAACATCATACCACAGCAATATATGCGTAACCATATTTATAGCAACACAGTTTGTAATAGCTAAATCTTGGAAACAGCCCAAATGACCAGCAACTGATGAATGGATAAAGAAGATAAGGTTTTTTAAATACAGCAGATTACTACTCTGCCTCAAAAAAGGATAAACTTGAAACATTTCTAGATAAATGTATGCACCTTGAGAACATACTCTTAAGTGAAATAAATCAGACACACGTGAGTACATATTGCATTGTTTCTCTGGTATGAGAAACCATAAGTGTAATTAAAAACAAAAATGTATAATAAATACCGTGAAAAGGAAAGAAAATATTCAAATGGGGAGGAGAACTGGGGACAAGGGGGAAAGGAAGGAAGGGAAAAGGAAAAGAGAAAAATAAAAAAATATAAATCCAAGCCTTTGTAAATAAGGAGGGGAAGAGTTGAGGGAGGGATAGGGAAGGGGGAAGAAACTGAAAAGATATCATGTACAGGTACAAATTATGATGAATGCAATTGTTATGTATATCTAAAATGTACCGATAAATCTTTTTGGTTCAATTAAAAAAAAAATTGGAGAGAAAGGCAAGGGAGAGATTAGCAAAGACCTAAGGATGTGGCGGACCGGACCGATGGGCAACATGAGCAGGACACCCAGCTGAACTGAGTTATTGTGGTTCTGGGTGTAGAGGAGCCACCTGAGGATTGTTGCCAACACAACATACAGGAGAACGGGAGCAGAAGGCTGCGGCCAGCTGCTTCCCAGGCGAAGCTCTGCTGTGGCTGGTTCTCCCGAAGGGGACTCAGCTGTTCTCATTACTGGAGGAGCTCCGGGCCTTGCTGTCGTTGAACAGGGCTGCGGCTCACGTCAGGGTTTCTCTGGTCTTCATCTCTCCCTTGAGCATTGTATCCTGGCTCCAAGATCGATTTCCTCAGCCTTTTAGCACAGACACCGATGTACACTGTACACTGCTGTGGGCTCCCAGCCCTTGATTGGATCTTCCCAGTCTCCAGCGCATAGGTAGATGTTCCGTACTCTTCTTGCATTTGGCTTGTGGGTGAATGTTGTAACTTGTAAATGTTCTGCATTAAACCATTGATTCTAGAACCCTCTGACTAATACAGGGAACATTTAGAACAATGGTTTAGAACATGAATTTGAGGGAACCCGAAGGGTAGGAAGGTCAGTTAGTGGCCCAAGTAAGAGATGACATGGGTCTTAAAATTAGCAGAGGGAATGGAGTGGGGAGGATGAATTTTAGAAACATTCAAAATATACAGTCAGTTTGCTGGCCTATTGTGTGCAAAAGTGCAAGGATGATTCTAACTCCACCCCCAATCAAACCTAGTCATCTTTTTGACTAGCCATACCATGAATTGACATTGGGAGGATTAAGGAAAAGAGTATATGTGAAGAGAATAGTGATAGTGAAGATGGAGCCAGAGAGCTCAATTTTGAACAGAGTTCAAGAGTAAACTCTGGAGATAGGTATGTCCTGGGGAATATTTTTCTCTTTTGTGTCCTTAGTGAAAATGTGTTCTTCTTCTGTACCGTCTACTGGGCCAGCATAATGTTGAACCTTTTCAATGTGAGCTTACACAGTGGAAGGGCAAGTGAGACTACTTTATAAAGGTACTAGTTCTGTTCCTTTCACACCCAATCAACTCCTCAGTGGCTCTACTTCCTCACTTCATCACCTGGGTAGTTGGGATTTGAACATAGGAATTCTGGAGGGCACGTATTCATACTATAGAAAATATTATAGTGAAAACATATATGGCGGGGAGGGAGAGAGTGTTTGCCAAAATATGTATACATCAGGAAAAGAAAAACTTGTATAAATATTTTAATACTGAATTTATTGAGACATCATGAGATAAATACAAGTTATCTTTGACCTGTGCAATTACAAGAGGAGCTCAAAGTGGTGGCCATTAGCTTCTAGAGATTTACTAGTATGGCTGAAATGTGTATTCATTTTTTGGCGATATATATGTATGTCCCCAAAATTCAAATGTCGACAGCATTTTGCTATTATTTGCCACACACTTTTTAGCTGAATCATTTGAAGCACATTGTAGATATCATGGTCCTGTATTCCACAACATTTCATGTTACATCTCTAGAAAATATGGAAATTCTCCTCCATACCTAACAAAAATTTTCTAATATCATTGGATACCCATTTCATGCTTAAATTTTCCCAAATGTTCCCAGTACGGCTTTTACAATGTTTTTAGGTAAAGAGCCAGTGAAAGACCGTGCTTTGTTATTTGAGATTATTGACAGCTAGATCTCTATGTTGTTATATTTTCCTTGTTTGCTGGTAAATATAATTTTGTGGGAGGCCATAGATTTGGATTACATACTTGCCCTGAACCCAGTGGGCCAAATAATAATGTGCTGCTGAAGCGAGCATGAAACCAATAGAATTTAATCACAGTACTGAGCTTTGGTTCTTTGCTGGAGGCCCTGTAGCCAATTAACTAGTTAAATTGTAACCAGAGTAGTTGGCTAAGCTATAGCCAATTATTTTGTGTTTCACCTCCCTTTTTCTGAAAATACTATCTGATCATACTGTTGGTTGGAGTTCTCAGAATTTCCTGTGGTTCTGGGAGTTACCTGATTCACAATTAGTTTTTGTTTTGCTTTGCTCAAACTACAAAATTTAATTGGTCTAAGGAATTTTTCTTTTAACACTCTGGAAAGTAATCTGAGAAGTGGTAACTTTGGTGCTGTGTGAATGTAAAGTTTTTATGAAGTCACCTTTCATAAAAATACCGTATTATCTATTGGTCTCCCCCTTTCTGAATTAACTTGATGTTTAAGGGCTTTCTGAATTGGTATAATAACTTTCCATGGGGTAAAATGCTTTTTCTGCTCATTCTTCCTCGTAAGCACCGTTTTGGACTCATGATTCTAATGTATTTGGTGTCTTACAGTCACATCCGTTACTCTCCTTGATGCTAGAGTACTGTACTTTAAATTTGAAATGAAGGTATTACAGGCCAGTTCCTGTTTCCTTTTCACATAATCTTACTGGTTTTTGAGTATTTCCTTGCTTTCTTGCATAATATATCCCGCTGTCATTTGTAAATATTTCCAGCCTTGGACCTGAAACCAGCCATTGCTTCAAAGAGCACTAGTTTCTTATAGTGACACTGCTATTTAGAAACCAAAATTGGGTGCTCATGTTTCTTGCTACTGGAGTGTCTCTGTTTTTAGGCCTTTTTATGGAACATGACTAGGAAATACAAGGTTTGATTAAAAAAATGATTAATATTTAGATTAAAAATGTGTTATAATAATAGACATACCAGCATTAATCTCCCTCAAAATGCTTGGCCTCACTTACAACTCACTTGTCATTCTTGCCACTTTCTGAAGCAGTTCTGGAAGTCCACTTTTAGGAGTGCCTTTTCATGGTTGCCTCCATGTCCTGAATTGATTCAAAATGTTTACAACAGTTTCTGTCAAATAAAAACATTATGGCATGTATTCATCCACCTTATTAACTAGATCTGGCACAGCATGACTTCTAGTTCTTCTCTCCAAAGTCAAAATGACTATGAAAGGTGAACTTTTTTTTTTTTTTTTTTTTTTGGTGCTGGGGATCGAACTCGGGTCCTTGTGGAAAGGTGAACATTTTGAATCAATTTAGGACATTAAGGTGGCCACAATAGCACAACTAAGATAATCAGGAAAGAGGATGTCCAGATCTGCTACAGAAAGTGGCAAGAATGATGGGATAAATGTGTTCAAAGGGGGAGGGGGTATACTTTGAGAAGAATTAATGGTAATGTGTCTTTTACAATCATAATTTTTCTGTTTGGTCTTATTTTTGGTGCTGGTGATCGAACTAGGGGCCTTGTGCTTGTGAGGCGGGCACTCTCACCACTGAGCTAAATCCCCAGCCCCTACAATCATAATTTTTAAAAAAAAATCATAAAAGTGATTGTAGACTAAGTTGAAGTCTTAGTTTGTAGACTAAGTTGTAGTCACACCAACCCTTCTGCCAAAAATAACTAGCAGAGCTAAACAAAATGTATAACTATTTGAAGTTGCTGAGAACTACCAAGATAGATCCTAGGACATCAAGATCCTAGAAAAGGGGGAACTTCATTTACATGAGCTCAATCATCTGGGACCACTTTCCCAGTAAAGAGATCTAAATTTCTCTGCAGTGGCTGAGAAATTGAGAGTTTAAGTAGAGCTTTTGCCAGACCCTGTGGTTAGTTGGGAAGTTAAAAATTAGATTTCATGACACATCAAGGATAAGGGACTCCAGTCAATAACAAGGGCTTTTGTTTGAGACTCTGAAAGGATACACCTTAGCCATGATGGCTTTCGCAGATACTGAAGCCCAGTTTCAAGCAATCTCTGTCTCTCACTGGATTAAGATCTGGAAGCTAAGGCAGGAGGATCATGAGTTTGAGGCCAACATGCACTGCAAGGAGAGTTCAGGGCCAGCCTGAATTATGTAGAAATCCTGTCTCCAAAAAAAAAGTGTTGAGAACCAATTGCCAATCTTAAGATAGATGTTTGGCAGAAGCAAATTTATCTTTGGAAGAAGATAACATCATCCAGAAACTGAAATTATCCTGCAAATTTTCATACACATTGCTCAGAATTTCTTTTTTCTTTTGTTTGTTTTGTTTTGTTTTTGAGACAGGGTCTTGCTACATCCCTGAGGCCGGCCTTGAACTTGTAACCCATGCTGACCTTGAACTCTTAGCAGTAAGCAGGCCTCAGCCTCCTTCATGCTAGGATGAAAGGCATGAGCCACTAAACCTGGCCAGAATTCATTTAAAAAGACATTTAGGGGCTGAGGATTTAGCTCAAGTGGTAGAGTGCTTGCCTAGCAACCACAAGGCCTGAGTTAAATTTCTCAGCACTGCCCCCCGCAAAAAGGAAAAAAAAAGACATTTATTCATAGGAAATTTTTATATATCTTGGATACACAGTCTTTGTTAATACCTTTTATTTATTACCACTTATGTGGTTACAAACATCTCCCACTTTGTGATATTTTTCTTTAATTATAATCTTATGACAAAAAAATTCTTAATTTCAGTATAAATAAAAACTCAAGTGGGGCATGGTAGCACATGGATGTATCCCAGCACTTGGACAGTCTGAGGCAAGAAGATCACACATTCAAGCCCAGCCTGGGCAATTTAGCAATTTAGTGAAAAGGAGGAATTTAGCTCAGTGTGGAGGTCCTGGATTTACTTTACTGAAAAATAAATAGATAAATAAATTAAAAATCAGCTTTTTCCTTTATGGTTATTGTTTTTTGTATCTTGTTTAAAAAAACCCTCCTCTAACCTAAGATCATAAATGTGTTTTCCTGTACTGTCTTCTTAAAATAACGCTTTTACATCCTGTATTTATATTTTTAATCCACCTGGAATTAAATTCAGTGAAAGATGGAACAGGAATTCAGTCATTTTGTTTTCCATATGTCTTACCATTTGTCTCAGCACTGTTTATAGAAAATACTTTATTATTGCTTTTTGTTTCCTTTGCCTAGTTTGCCTGCCATATAGTAGAAGGTCTGTGAATGAATTTGAATAAAGGAGATATATATATATATATATATATTTTTTTTTTTTTTTTTTTTTTTTTTTTTTTTTTTTTTTTTTTTTTTTTGGTGCTGGGGATCGAACTCAGGGTCTTGCGCTTGCTAAGCAAACACTCTAACCACTGAGCTAAATCCCCAGCCCCAATAAAGGATATATTTTGATAGTATGAAACTTTCTGTGAGTACCTTTTGATTTTCACAACATATTGTCTAATTTACTAATAGATTTTTATTTATATCGTATACATTATGTTCTCCTTATGAATTATAAATGTTTTTCATTTATTAGTAAAATTGTGTTGACACTAGGTAAATATTTGTTGAATTTTCCTTCAATCTGTTTTTAAATCCCTCCGCCCTTTTTTTTTTTTTGCCATAGTCATCATTATTCTTATGAGGCTTATTCTATACATTTTCTTTAGCTCTTTGTCCAGGATTGTAGTTCTTAACTCTAACATTAGAATCACCTGGAGAGACTTTAAGTCCGATTCCCAGCCCAGTTGAATTGATATTTTTTTAAATTTCTCAGGTGACTTTTACGTGTAGCTCAAGTAGAGAAGCACTAGTCTGGGCCATGACTACACACTTTGTTTTTTCCCATTTCTCCTCCGTAAGTTTTTATTTTGTAAAGTCTCTTTTGATTTCATAAGTTTGGAAAGACTTTTTCTTTTTGACAGAGTTTGTGAAACTTTTGCTCTTTGACACTTGAGAGTATATGTGGAAAATTTATGGAGATTTTTGTTACTCATGGCTGAAATGGAGTATCTTCTTGTGCCAGGCGTTATGCAAGGACTTTGTGGATAGGAAAAGGCATTTGACTCACCAGAGCTTACAGTTAAGTGATTATAAGTATAGTGAGCTTTGCAAAGAGAGAGGGGTAGGTTCTGTGTGATGATACACAGGGGTGTTCTAACTCTAGGGGTTGGGGAAGACTCTCCAAAGTAACATTTAACCAATACCCAGAAAACAAATTCTTTAGATAAATTGAACTTTATAAAAAAATCTTTTGTACATGAAAGGATGTTATCAAGAAAGTGAAAAGACATCCTACAGAATGGGGAGAAAAATTGTGCATTATCATGTATCTGATAAAGGTTTAATAGCAAAATATATAAAGAGCTTATGCAACTCAACAACAAAAAGACAGCCCAGTTTAAAAATGGACAGAAGAGAATCCAAGTGTGGTGGTACAGGTCCATTATTTTATTTGGAAAATGCAAATCAAAACCACAATGAAATACTACCCAGCAAATTGGATGTAATGAGGGAATTGGCAAGATGTGGGAAAAGAGGAGCCTTATATATTGGTAGTAGAAATGTAAAATGGTGAAGCCATTGTGTGAAAGAGTTTGGGAGATCCTCAGAAAGTTGAATATAAAATTATCATCTGACTCAGCAATCGTACTTCTAGGTTTATACATAAAAGAATTGAAAACAAGTCCTCAAATGAAAACTTGTATGTACATGTTCGTGACAGCACTATTCATGCTAGCTGTCTTAGTTACTTTTCTCTCATTGCTGGGACAGAATACCCAACACCCAAAGTTAGGGGAAGAAAGGTTTATTTGGCTCACAGTTTGTAGAGGTTTCAGTCCGCAGTCAGCTGGGTCTGAGGCAGGGTGGCATGGCAGACAGGCAGAAGGCAGCAAGGTAAGCAAGGAATGGAATCAAGCAGCTAACTGGTTTCTTCCTGTATCTTATCTCTTATCCAGGCTACCTGTCTTTAGGGTGGGTAGTACTCCCGCCCTTAATCCTAATATCCTTAATTTTAGTGTCACATCCTTGATCCCAGCAGAACCAAGCCAAACTGATCAGTGGATTAATTTAGTAATCACACACTCTAGATCCAGCTATCTCTTACCACATGAGGCTTTGGGGGGACATCTAGACACAAACCATAACAGTAGCCAAAAGGTGGAAACAATGCAGATGTCCATCAGGAGATGATGGATAAATGGTTTGTGGTACGTGCATGCAGTGGAGCAATACTGAGCCATCAAAAGGACTGGAGAACTCTTACATGCTACAGCATGGGTGACCCTCAAAAACATTACACTAAATGAAAGAGATGAGGAACCAGAGGTCACACATCGTATGATTCCTTTTATGTGAAATATTCCGAATAATCAATTCTGTAGAGATGGCAAGCAAATTAGTGGTTGCCAGTGAACGGAAGATAGGAAGAGATTATTTAAGGGATTATTTAATAGTGTGTTCTGAGGTGTTGAGAAAGTTTGTTTAAATTGCTGGAGACTGAGTCCAGTGGAACTGTGCTGCTGAGCTACCTCCCAAACCCTTTTTATTTTTTGAGATAAGGTCTTGCTAAATTGTCTAGGCTGACATAGAATTTGAAATCTTCCTGCTTTATCCTCCAGAGTAGCTGGGATTACAGGTGTGACCACTATGTGCTGCTGGTATTGAAAAGTTTTGGAGCCTAGAGAGTTGGTGGTTGCACAGCATTGTAAATACACAAAATGCCACTGAATTGTGTACTTTAAAATGGTTGTGTGTGATAAGAACTTTGGTTCAAAAAGATTTATACAAACCTAACCTAATTAAAAATTTAAAAGATTGTATTGCTATATAGTTTTAACTTGGGAGTGGCGTTATAGTTGTTGTGTAATAAATATTGTTTGCAAATTTTGTTAAATATTAAACATTAAAGATGAGATTTATTGAAACATATCTAACAATATGGATTCTTTAAGACCCGTAGTCCATATGTCCATGGATGAATGCTGCATGGGTAAATGTAGGGTTCGTCACTTATATTCATATCTTGTTTATTGCACTCAGGTACTAAGAAACCTCTTTTATATAAATAATCAGATGCTAATGGAAGCTTTGTTGTGGCAGTCTCACTCATGTCTTTGAATTACTTCTGAATCATGCCAAAAGCACACAGTGATTCAGTATAAAATTTACTTTTAATGAGTAATCAGCTGACAACTCAGTTTTCCTTTAATATTTTAAAAAGCAAAGAATTAGAAAACAGTTCATTTGCATAATAAATTGGTAATCATTGGAGTTATTTACAGCTTTATTGACACCTACCAGTGTTTTCCTGTTGGCTGTATGTATAGTGCCTCGGGGATTTTATCTGCCGGGCGAGTGTAAGTGGGTGGAGGGATCTCTTTTGTAAAATGCAAAAGCATTATTGTTAAGCAGAGAAAGAAAAGATGAATTCTCATGATATAGCCAGAGTAGCTTTTGATATGATTTTATGTAAAAGATGCAGATCTTTGATACCCTTCAAACTGTCTTTGCTCCTGCACCTCTTGAAAAATCTGTGTGTACTTGCAGGTAGCATGCTTCCCCTGAAGTCTTAGCCCATCTTCAGCTGCAGGTCTTTGACTAGCTTGGAACTTTGGGGCTGAGGGCAAAGGGGAGCCCTAAAGCTTTGTGCACTACTTAATTTAGTTAAATGTAGAATTAATACAAAATTCTTTAAGATTGGTTAAGAGCAGTGGCTCCTCTTACAATTCTTTTTTTTTAATTTTTATTTTTTACCAAGAACATGCATTGGTACATTGTATACACAACGATCCCGTTTATCATGGTTATTTTGTACCTATACATGATGTATCTTGGTTCCCCCTCTTCCCTACCCTTCCCTTCCTTCCCCCTTTTCCTATTTACAGCAGGTTTATTTGCATTTTTCCATTTTTTCCCCCTTTCTTTCCCTTTTCCCTTCCTTCTTTTGCCCTTCTAGTTCTTCTCTCTTTTGAATATTATCTTTCTTTTACCTAGTATCTGTTATGCCTCTTTGTCCTCTTACAATTTTCTTAAAATTTTTCCCAGGTCAATGAATGGTCCCTGAAGATAAGAAAAGAAATGAGAGTTGTTGACAGACAAATAAGAGGTAAATCATCATTTTATGTCTCCTACAAGCTTTTGGTGTATTCTGTTTTAGTTCATTGAAAATGGACTGCATCTTTATATATGGCATAGTTTAGTCCCACATTAATTATTTACAGCTGTTCTAATTACTTTGCTTTCTAGTTCTATAATCAGTGTAAGAGAGGTAATAAATTAAAAGAAAGTTTTGTGAGAACCAAAGAAATTTCTTCCTAGTGAATAGAGAAATGTTTTTTGTTAAGTTTAATAAAGAAATATCTTTTATGGAGTTCAAACTGAATAAATTGTGAGTAAGGAATGCAGTCCCATTTTTACTAGTCTATTTGTGTATCTTAGCGTGACTGTAAACTGAGGAAAATACATTTCTAAATAAAGTGAGTTTCTTTTCTTTTCTTGCTGGGGATTGAACATAGAGCCTTCACACTGAGCTGCATCCCTAGTTCTTTCATTTTTTTATTTTGAGACAGGGTCTTGTTGGGTTGCTGAGTTGCCCAGGCTGGACCCAAATTTGTGATCCTCCAGCTTCAGCCTGCCTGAGTGCTGGCATTGCAGCCGTGTACCACCATGCCAGGCTATAAAGATTTTTTTGGCTTGTTTTTCGTTTCATTTTGTTTGGTTTTGTTTGGTCTTTGTTGAAACAGGGTCTCGATATGTAGTGCAGGCTGGTTTTGAACTGGAGGCAGTCCTGCCTCAGCCCATGAGTGCTGGGATTACAGCCATCTGCCACCATGCCCGACTGTTTTTTTGTTCTTTTTTAGTACCATTTGAAATTTACAAATAGATAGTAAAGGTTAAAATTTAGGATTTTTAACACTTTTATGATTAGAGAAGAAGTAATATAAAGGTATCCAAGTATCACTACTTTAAAAAAGAATTGGAGAAAGGAATTCCATTGTCAACCATGATAGATTAATTGGTTTTGAATTTGCACTTGGAAAAAAAATGGGACAAAATCTATGAAATAGCCATTTTTTAATACTGAATAGTTAGTATTTATAAGATTGTGATTTTTGAGGCACGGGAAATAGCCCTGAGATGGTCTTCTTTCTGCTTGGGGGGATGCTTTTTGTATTGTAGCACACAGAAAGGGATTATAAGATGTATTTGTTGGGCTCACTGAGTTGAAAACTCAGAGACCTGGAGTTCAGGGAGGGTAGAAATTGTGGTGTAGAGTCCAGAAAAGGAACTCCAAATATCTGCATGGGATCGCTTTCAGTCTTTGGCCAAATATTAATTTGTGCTTGCTCAGAGTGAGATTTCAAGAGAGGTGGGCAGAAAAACTGCCTAAGAACAAAACAGCTACTAAGAAGCTTTAAACTGAATTAATTCTTTTTTATTTTATTTATTTATTTATTTTATTTATTTATTTTTGAGACAGGGTCTTACTGTGTAGTTCAGGCTGGCCTTGAACTCGCAGCAATCCTCTTGCGTCAGCCTCCCGAGTACTGGGATTAGAGGCAAGTACTAGAATTATAGTTGTGTGCCACCATGCCCCATTCAGGCAGATCATTCTTAAAGCTAACAAAGGATTGAGAGATGCTTGAGTTTTGATCAGACACAGTGAAGAGACTTTACTCATCACTGAGGATGTTGAATAGAGACTCAGAAGAGTCATACCTTAATATTCAGGCAAAGCTGTCCCTAGACTGAAGGCTTCCGTAAGCCCATATGAAGAAAGCTTGAAAACAAGTCTTGAAGCTGCTGTGCAACTAATTTAACTGCTAGACAAAATAAAGCTGAAGGCTCTATTTTAAAGGAAGATGACAAACCACAGATATGCAACATTTCACAGTGACCTGCATCCAAGAAACATCACAAGGAAGGAGCAGGAAAGTGTGACCCCAAAATTAGTAGAACAATTAGGCAAAAGGAATAGACTCAGGAAAAAAGCAGATTAAATTAGCAAACAAGGATTTAATATGTGTTGAAGAATTTAAGTGAAACTGTGAACATAATGAGATAAGTAGAAACTGTACAAAAGAAAAAAATACAATTTTTAGAAATAAAGAAATGAAATAAAAACTTCACTGAATGGGCTTAATAGCAGATTAAGCGCTATAGAAAATGAGATCAGTGAAACCGAAGATAGTAGTACAGTCTATCCAAACTGTAGTACAAAGAGAAAAAAATTAAATAAAAATAGCTTCTATGACCTGTGGAAGATTATCAAGTGGTCTGATGTGTATAATTTGAGTCTCAGAGAGGAGTTAGAAAAGTTAAGATGAAATAGCAGCTGAAAACTTTCTAAAAACAGTATGATGAGAACTATAAACCTGTAGAGCCATGAAACTCATCCCCAAACAGGGTAAACTCGGAGAAAACCATCCCAAGGCATAGATTAATCAAGTTACTGAAGCAAAGAGAGAAAACAGGCTATTAAAAATGCATTAAATACAAGAACAATAAGATGATTAAATTTTTTTTATCAGAAACAGTATAAACCAGAATGTCCCTAATATGGTAAAAAACAAAAATATCCAAGACTTCTATATCCTCCCAAAACAGCATTCAAAAGTAAATATGAAGTAAAAATATTTCTAAACAAAAGCCAAAGTAATTTGTTACCAGTTACTGAAAATGTTAAAGGAAATTGAAGCCTTAAAGAAAATCACACTGAATACAAACTTGGATATACACAAAGGAACAGCATTCTGGAAGTCGTAAATATATAAGTAAATAAAAATAATTTTTTCCTTTTATAATTTGTTTAAAAATTAGTGTGTCGTGGCTTGTAACATCTGCCACAATGGAAGTAAGTATATGATGATATTAGCACAATTGCTTAGTGTCATTTTAGAAACCTCATAAATCCATTTAGTGTTTCACAAGCATTCTTTGTTCCTTTATTGTTCGTTGCTCATTGCACAGACACCTCTCATTTAATGACCAAGTGCTGTTCCTGTGGCTAGGTCTTTAAGTGATTTGGTCACTAAATGAGGAATCATATATAGTGTGTACATCACATTACATATTCAGAACAAAGAAAAAGTCAAAGGAAACGCCAAATTGATGACTTTGCTTTTATTTGCTTAACTCTTACATGCAGTACCGTAATGTATAACAGAACATAAAACTACAGCACTGTCCTGTATACAGTCAGCAAAAATCACAGTGCTGGTAAAGACATTGAGGATCTATAAACAAGATTTACAGAACTGTACCAAAAAGAAAAAAAGACGGGTCATGAATCTGAGCAGCAGGTTGTAAGGCCAAATAGCAGTTAAACAGGTTGCTAAATGAGGAATATCTGTATTCCTTCTTATATCCTTAGCTTCTTTATTTAATAGATATTCAAAGCCCCGTCTTTCCCATGCATGTTTCCTTTTGCTTGTTATTAATAGTAATTTGCTAATTCTTAGTATCAGAAAAAGATGATCAATTTTCGAAAATAGCTATAGAATATACACAAAAGGAAATGAGAAAGGAAAGAAAACATTTTAGTATGAAAAAATCAAGTAGAGGTTGAGGATTTAGCTCGGTGGTGTAGCGCTTGCCTAGCAAGTGCAAGGCCCTGAGTTCAATCCCTAGCACCCCCCCAAATCAAGTAAACATAGAAGACATTAATGTAGGAAATGAGGAGCAAAAAATGCTATAAAACATACAACAAAATGATAGAAGCAGCTCTCATTAGTAACTACTTTAAATGTAAGTGGATTAAACTCTTCAATCAAAAGAGATTAGCAGGAGAAAGGCATGTAGGGAGCATCCCTCTGAGCCCCACAAAGAAACCAGCCCTGCAGACACCTGATTTTGGCTAGCTTCCAAATACTGAAGCTGCTCCTCTTGGTGGACAAGCCACTCCCCACCAGAGACCACCCTGCTTTCAGGGCCCTGAACTTTAGACCGCTAGGGGGCATCCGTGCATCATTTTTCACTTCTCGGGGAATGGCCCAGCAAACACTAGCCAGATCCCTCTTCCAGGCCCCAGCAGCCTCGAAGAGGCACTTACATCTACCTGCAGCACTGTTGTTAGGGTGCATGTTGCTTGCTGATCTCCAAGATTTTCTTAGCTTCATGCATCCCTGGAAGATAGTCAGAGATTTCTTCCCTCTCATCTTTACCACACTGTACCTTATTGTATGGTAGAATCATAGGCTCCATCACCTCTGGGCCTTGCCTGGTAAAGGTGTCTTCTACTGGACATTCAGAGACTTCAGAATTAGAGGGTAAGCACCTTTAGAAAAGTAGGCCAGGTCAGAGATTCCCAGTCTACTACCACACTTACTCATATGGAATGTGTCCTGCACAGCTGTTGCCAGACTTTGATTAGCCAGCTTCATCTGGTGTGGTTTTAGCATATTACCATTTAATCCATCAGACATCTGCTGTTAACCTTTCATGAGCCAAGCATTGCTCTGGGAATGTGCTTGTTTTACTCTAGTAATATACAGACTAATAAGGAAAGAGTCAAGTAAATAGGGCATCACAAAGCAGGGAGTTTGGGCAAGAGCCAGGGAGGAAAGAGCCCACACACCTGAGAATGTGTCTGCCTTCCCCCTGGAGGATGAGTTATCTGGCCACCACTGTGGCATCTGTACTAGAACTGTGAAGACCCACTTGGACACCTGAGGTCTTGGCTGCTGAGGAGCAATTCTGCTCCCCTGGAGCAACCAAGGACACTAGAGAAACTCAGACTTCATTGGCCCAGGGTAACTAAGGAAGCTTCATTCATTCTTTCAACATTTATTTAACATCTACTAATGCCAGACAACAAAATGAATAAAAAATAAATTAGACTGGGGCAGTTTTCTTCCTCACGATAGAGAAGGGCACTCAGCTGGTTGTGCCCATATTGGGCACCAAAATCTTGAGTCTAGTCATGTGGTAGAACCCATCCAATCCTGGCTGTTAGAGACCAAGCATCCTCAGAATGTTTTAAACTCAGGTTTTTCTTGAAGTGCCAAGAGGATTGGTTTGAAATAACTGACCCACACTTTGGAATGAGCAATCTGTATATCCTGTTTACCACAGGAGTTTTTGCAAGTTCTCATTCTTGAGAAAGGAGCTCTAACTAGTGTGATCAAAATGACTCATCTGTCTCCAGTGGAGATGCTTTGTATTCTGTAGGTCCCAGGGCCTTGATGTCCGGGGGCATTATCTCATCTGGGAATGACATTTTTGTCACGGATCCCTGCTACTGAAACCAGAACAAGTTTCATCTGTAAACTCAGTGGTGTATAAAATAGGAATTAAAAAATTTTTTTGTATATTTCTGTTTCTAAACCACTCACCTGATTGTCAGAAACGTGCTTTATCTGATTGGCAAAATACCACTCAGGAAGAAGAAAGGGATTGTCAGAATAAATTAAAGAACATGATCTTATTATATGTTGTCTGCAAGAGACTTACTTTTAATCCAAGGACACAGATAGATTGAAAATAAAAGGATGGAAAAAATATTCTATAGAAGTAATAACCAAAAGTGAGTGAGGTAGCTATACTAGTATTAGGCAAAATACATTTTAAATAAAAAGTTTGTACAAGACAAGGATTTCTGATAACAGATGGTTGAAATATATGAAGTGGGCTGGTGCATAGTTCAGTGATAGAGTGCCTACCAAGGGCAAGGCCCTGGGTTCCATCTGCAGCACCACAAAGGAAACAAAAAAACTCATGGGCATGGTAGCACACACCTATAATCCCAGCACTCGGGCTGCTGAGGCAGGAGGATCACCAAGAGAGTTCTTGGCCAACCTGGGTCATATAGTGAGTTCAAGGCCAGTTGGAACTGCATAATGAGACCCTGTATCCAAAAAAACAAAAAACAAAAATGAAAACAAAACCCAAAACAACAACAAAAAACACCTCAAAATAACAACAAAAAACACTTCAAATTATATGAGGCAAAACCAAGCAGACCAAAAGTGAAAAGTGGTTCCATAATTAAAGTCAGAGACTTCAAGACCCCACTCTCAGTGATGGTTAAGAAAATAGAACACTTTAACAATGAAAGAAACCAAGTAGACCTAATAGACATATATAGAACACCACACTCAACAACAGTAGAGGACACAGCTTTCTCAAGTGTACATGGGACATTGTCCAGGATAGACCATTTGTTAGGCCACAAATCAAGTTCCAGTGTATTTGAAAAGATACGTCTTCTGTGACCACAGTAGGATAAAATTAAAAATTAATAAAGAAGGAGGGGCTGGGGATTTAGCTCAGTGGTTAGAGTGAAGGCCCTGAGTTTGATCCCAGCACACAAAAAAAGAAAGAACACTGAACAATTCAGAAATGTGTGAAAATTAAACACAATGGATGAAAGAAGATATCACAAGAAAAATCAGAAAATACTTTGGCATGAGTAAACTACCCCCCAAAAGAACCATATCAAAACCCAGTGGAATGAATTTATAGCTATAAATGCTTATATGAGAAATGAAGAGTTGGGGATATAACTCAGTGGTGAAGTGACACCTACTTAGCATATGTGAGGTTCTAGCTTTACAGCATAAAGTACTACAGAAAAGACAAACTCAACCTAAAGATAGCAAAATGAAGAAAATAATAAGGATTAGAGCAGGGGTAAAATAGAGAATAAGAAAACTATAAAATCAGCAAATTACATTTGATTATTTGAAAAGAGATAAAATTGGAAAATTGTTAGCTACATTGACTAAGAACAAGAAAGAAGATTTAAATTACAAAAATGAGAGATGAAAAGGGGGACATTACTACTAATTCTTTAGAAAGCCATAGGATGTGTAAGAGAGTATTGTGCACAATTCCACACTAACAAATTGGGCATCCCAGATGACGTGGACAAGTTCCTAGAAACACAAAACCTACCAAGATAGAAACATGAAGAAATAGAAAATCTGTATAAATGTGTAGTGAGTAAGGAAATTGGATCAGTAATCAAGAAAAATTTCAACAAGCCAGGCATGGTGGTGCATGCCTGTAATCCTAGCACTTGAGAGGCTGAGGCAGGAGGATTGTCATGAGTTTGATGCCAGCCTGGACTACATAGTGTGAGTTCAAGGCCAGCCTGGACTACATAGTGAGACCCTGTCTTAAAAACAAAAAAACAAAAAACCCAAAATCAAAACTCTCGACAGAGAAGGGCCTTGGGACCTGCTGACTTTACTGGTGAATTCTATCAAATATTTAGAGAAGAACTAATACCATTCCTTCCCAGATGTCCAAAAACTTGCAGACCTCATTCTACGAGCCAGCATTGCTTTGACTCAAAGCCCAAGGCACTACAAGAAACTGTTAGCCAGGTGCCTTTGATGAAGACTATTGCAGAAATTCTCAACAAAATACCAGCAAATCAAATTCAGCAACATATTAAAAATGATCACACACCATAGCCTACTGAGCTTTGCTTTGGAACTCAGGGATGATTCAACATACAAAAATTGACCAATTTAATATATCACAATAACAGAATAAGGAGATAAAAGCCACATGATCACTTTAGGTGATACAGAAAGTACATTTGACAAGATTCAGCAACCTCCCATTATGAAAACATTCAACAAGGATTAAAGGCAAATTACTTCAGTTTAGTAAGAGTCACGTATGGAAAAACCCACAAGGAACATTACGCTCCATGGTGAAAGACTGAAAGCTTTTCCTCTAAGATGAGAAACCAGCCAAGGATGGCCACTTTTGCCACTTCGACATTATCCCAGGAGTACTAGCTAGAGCAGTTAGGTAAGAAAAACAAAGGGGATTCAAATGGGAAAAGAAGTGAAATTACCTCTGTAGATGATATTATCATATATGTATAAAACCTTAAGAATGTCACAAAAAAACTTTTAGGACTAGTAAGTTCAATAAAGTATCAGGCAACAAATTCAACATACAAATAACAGCTCTATTTGTATTTACCACCAAACATTCTGAAAAGGGAATTTGAAAAATATCCCACTTACACTAGCATCAAAAATAAAATTCTTAGGAGTTAACCAAGGAGATAAAGGGCTTATACAATGAAAGGTACAAAACACTGTTGAAAAGTAAAGGTATAAATAAATGAAGGATAGTTCATGTTCATGGATTGGAAGACTTAATATTAAAGATGTCAACATTCCCCAGAGTGATCTTAGAGATTCAGTACAATCTCTGTGAAAATCTCAATGGCCTTTTTTTTCGGAAATAGAAAATCCATCCTAAACTTTATTTGGAATGTTAAAGGACCCTGAGTACCCCCGTCTTTTTGGGGTACTAGAGATTGAAGTCAGGGCCTTGTGCCAGGTAGGCAAGTGCACTAACACTTGGGCTAAATTCCCAACCCCCACCCCTGCCATTTTTGAAAAGGAAGAATAAAGTTGGAAGACTTACTTCCTGATTACAAGACTTACTACAAAGCTACAGAGATAAAAATCATTGTGATACTACACAAAGATAGGCAAATAAGGGTTGGGGAATTAGCTCAAATGGAAGAGTGCTTGCCTCAGATGCACAGAGCCCTGAGTTCATTCCCCAGCACCGCACCCCCCAAAAAGATAGGCAAATAGACAAATGAAATGTACGGTCCAGGAAAATAAAACCATATGTCTGTTGTCAACTAATTTTTTCCAAAGATGCTAAGATTATTCACTGGAGGAAAAGGACAATCCCCCCGCCCCCAACAAATACTGCTTGGAAAAACTGGAAATCCACATGCAAAAAAATTAAGCTGGACCTAATACCACATACAAATTAAAGGGGATTAAATCTTACTTTATTTTATTTTTGGAGGTGCTGGGGATTGAAGGGCCTTGTGCTTGCTAGGCAAGCGCTCTACCACTGAGCTAAATCCCCAACCCCTAAAGGGGGTTAAGTCTTAAACATAAGAGCTAAAAGTATAAAACTGTTAAAAGACAACATGTGGAAAAACTTTATGACATTGGGTTTGGCAGTACTTTCTTGGATATGACACCATAGGCACAGGAAATAATGACAAAACAGGTAATTGAGCTTTATGAAAATTAAAACTTCTGTACAACAAAAGACACTATCAGCCCAGTAAAAAGCACCACACAGGATGGGGAAAATATTTGAAAGTTGTGTATCAAATAAAGATGTAATAGCCAGGGTATATACAGAACTGAACTCAAACAGTCCAACTCAAAAATGGGCTAAGAGACACTTCTCCAGAGAAATTATACGGTGGTCAGTAAGCTTATGAAAAAGATGCTCAACATCACTGGTCATTAAAGAACTGTAAATCAAAACCATAGTGAGAAACTGCCTCACACCCAAGATGGCTACTATCAAAAAAAAAAAAGACAAAACCTAGAAAAGAGCAAGTATGACACAATTATGGGCAAGTTAGACCTCTCGTGCACTGTTGGTAGGAATGTAAAATGGTGCAGACCCTGTGGAAAACAGTATAGCTAGCAATTCCTCAGGAAATCAAAAATAAAATTACTGTGTCTGATTCAGCAATTCCACTTTCAGGAAATACACAAAAGGATTGAAAGCAGAGTCCTAAAGGGGTACTTGTATCTCCCTGTTCATAATAGCATTATTCATTATTGCTAAAGGTTAGAAGCAGCCCAAGTGTCAGCTGACAGATGAAGGGATAAGTAGTGTTATATGGATTCAATGGACTGTATTGAACCTTAAGAAAAGAGAGACTTCTGACTCACACTACTACACGGATAAAACCTGAGAACATGATGCTAAGTGAAATAAGCCAGTCAGAAAAAGACTCCACTTACATGAGATATCAGAGCAGTCTGATTCGTAGAGACATAAAGTAGGATGGTAGCTGCCAGGGACTGTGGAGAAGGGAGAACAGGAAGTTACCGTTGTGAGGGTGAGTGGTAGTGATGGTTGCACGGTAATACAAATGTGTGTAACACCACTGAATTGTACCTTTAACAACGGTTAAAGGACACGTGGTGGCGCGGCCTGCAGTCCCATCTGCTCGGGATGTTGAGGCAGAAAGACCATGAAACTGAGACCAGCTTGTACAACTTAGCAGGGCCGTGTCTTAAAAAGGTTATAGCTCAGTGCTAGAGGCAGTGACATAGCATGGGTGGGGACCTAGGTTCAATCTCCTGTTTCGCAATTAAAAAAAAAGAAAGAAGAATGGTAAATTTTGTTGTGTATATTTTACTACGGTTTTTAAAACTGAAAAAAATCCCGTTGATCACACAGCATACAGTACCTACATATTTTACTTCTAGTTGATGCTGATGATACATTTAATATATTTATGTTTTTCTTAAGTTGTAGATTTTTATAAACCATTATTGACTAAACACAGACGGTATTCATTTAATTGTGAGACTGCCACTTATTAGTAGAGCAGGCTCTGGAATGCATTTTTTAAGCTCTGTAGTACCTGTAGCAATTAGTGTTAGAATGTGCTCACAAAAACTGTTTTTTAATTTTGTCAAATTTAATAGGAATTTACTTTTCTTTTTACTCTTAAACTACTTTAATGTTTGTGGAAATAATGATTGCTCCCCACATTATTTTTTCTTTCACTTACATCGTCTAATACGTTTTTCTGTTTAATAGACACATTTAGATCTCAGTAAAGAGACTAGAGTTCTGGTGAGTCTGATTGACTCTTGGTTTTTGGTGCTCTAAATTTAGATATCCAAAGAGAAGAAGAGAAAGTGAAACGGTCCGTGAAAGATGCTGCCAGGAAGGGCCAGAAGGATGTGTGTGTGGTTCTGGCCAAGGAGATGATCAGGTCGAGGAAGGCCGTGAGCAAGCTGTACGCATCCAAAGCGCACATGAACTCCGTGCTCATGGGGATGAAGAACCAGCTTGGTAAAGCGGCACTTAGCTCAACTGTCACTTTGTAATGCTGATGTTATCACTGTTACTATCAATGTGGGTTTCCTTGAGTAGGGAGAACAGACTCAGGTCTGGTTTTTATTTTTTTTTAAATACTGAAAATTGAACCATGGGCCTTTACTAAGCTACATCCGAGGGCTTTTTCGTTTTGTTTTAATTTTGAGACAGTGTCTTACTAAACCTTTAAGTTGACCATGCTGGGCTTGAATTCAAAACCCTCCTGCCTCAGCCTCCCAGAGTCCTGGGGTTACAGGTGTGTCCCACCGTGTCCAGCTTGGATTTTTTCCTTTATGTTATTTTAGCTGGGGTGTTGTGCATATGTAAAATATAGTTATTACTATTTTTATGTTACTGTCAATGACTAGTTGCTGTCTCCACTCAGATGTCTTAAGGTAAGATGCATCTGCAAGAATCTTTTTTTTAAGAATCTTGATTTCTATTCTCCTGTCACTTGCTCCTTGTCCAGTCTTCCTTGTGTTTATAAGTGGAACCACTATTCTACCTGATTTCTTTAAGCCAAAAATCTAGTATTCATCCTTAATGTTTTTTCTTTCCTTCAAAACTCTGTCACTCTGCCTCCATATTTTGGCAGTTTCCACAATAAAACTGCAAATCGTGCCATCGTAGTGCAAGCTTGTATCATCTTCTGCCTGGACTATGGTAGTCTCTTAATTGTTTTCTGGCTTGTATACTCCTTCTGGGGCAATCCATACTTCACTCAGCACTCAGATGATCTTCCTTAAATGAATAAATAAGGAGTCATGGTATCCTATGTAAAACACTGTGGCTTTCTCCTTGTGTTTAGATGTGAAGTGGAACTGTGCTCTGATCTCTGGGGCCCTGTGCAGTCAGACAGTTACTCTGACCTCCTCTTGTATGTACTCATCCCCTTTCTGTCTGCCATCCCACTGCACCAGCCTTCATATGCCTGGGACTGGCAGCGCTTGTCCCTGTCATAGAACCTTCACGTTTTTCCTTCACCTCTTTGAATGGGTCATTCCTTCTTGTCATTCAAGCTGCAACCCAGATGTCGGGCATTTGGCAAGGGCCTCTACATGCCCTCCCATTATTGCCATGGAATTCCCTTTAATTTCCTTGTAGCTCTTGTTAGCATCTAAAATTAACTCGTTCAATTATTTTTAACTTCTGAGTTGTCTCTTCCCATTAGAACCAGGAACCTTGTATATCCAGTCCAGTGATACCGCTCTGGCTCCAAAAAGACTGGCCCAATTAATATTTGCAAAAAGAAGAAATGTGCTAAGGTGTTCACATGGTGGTAATTGTTCCTACTATATTATACCCTGTAATAGTGGTAGATGCGTAGCAGAATCATTTAACAAAGGAATTTTGCCCTTAGTTTATCCTTTCTCCCTCAGTATATTTTTCATGAAGTTTATGGATGATTACACAGATTTCCTAGCGAGAGTGTGACTTGTTCCTGTGCTCGCCATGGGGAGTGCAGCCTTGAATAACATCTGTGTATAACTGTGATCTCTTCTCCACCTGTAATGTCAGAACTCATCAGACTCCTATTGGAATGCACCAGTTTTGCACACGTTTCTCCCTAGAACAGTTATTGGCAATGTACAGCCCACGGGGTACCTAAGAGTCCTACAACTCTTTCAGGGGATACACAAGGTCAGACTATTAAGATGTTTTTTGCCTTTGTCATTATATCAACATTTGCACTCAGTGTGCAAAAGCAATGAGGGAAAACTGCTGGAACTTGGCACCCGTCAAGACGGTAGCACCCGTCAAGACGGTAGCACCCAAATGTTCTAAGAGTTCCTGTGCTCTTCACTGCCATATACTCACAATTAAAGGAAAAAGTCACCTTCACTTAAGAATCCTTGATGAAGCAGTACAAATCATTTTATTAAATGTCAGCATGTATTTTTAATATTCTGAGAAGCGTATCTGGAAAGTTGTGTAACTTATTTTACTGGTTCTCCTTGCCTGACAGAATTTCAGCTTTCAGAGAGCTGCCATTAGATTACTAACACTAACATTAAACCTTGAACATTAAAGTACTAACACTGAACATTAAATTGCTACTAACACTATATTTTTATTTTTGCAGCTCTAGCTAATAATCCTTTTCTGTATTTTGCCTCTATCACATTATGGGATACATAGCTGTGTATCTCTGTATATAGTATGTATCAGTGTATTATAATGTGAAGGGGAAAGTAATGTTGTGTCACAAAGACAGATAGATATCTTAGATTTTTATGATTTTTTAAAATTTAAAAAACAGGAAGCAAACATTTTGCTTTGAGGGCAAGGGATAGGTGTTTCCAGCACTCGTTAATTCTTTAACGGCCAGCATGGTAGAGGAGTGTCTGTTAAGTCATTGTCTCTTACACAGGATTTTAGTCTATTTTGTCATATTAGTTATCTATTCTAGGGGTTAATGATTCATCAAGGAGGACATTGTTTTTGAAGAGTCTAATTTGTGGCCAAAATCTGTGTATGATCTTTTAGGCCTCTCCATATGCAGCTTGAAGGGTTTTTCCTGGCAGGCCCGCCTGCCTTGTTCCTGTACTTCCCCTGGGAATGCAATCTGTCGCTGTTGCTACATGGATTTCTCAGAGAAGGGTTCTGTCCTGTTCCTTGGTGGACCATTTCATTTTGAGGATTTGTATCCTTCACTCTTTAGATGTGTGCATGTAATTTCCTTTCCGTTCTGTTTCTTTCTGAAAGCAGATGGTTTTAGTCAGTCATCGAATTTCTCAGACTGATCCTTTAATTTTCTTATCTTTTTTATTTTCCACTTTGAGGATAATAATAGTTCCTTCCTTGTAGGTGGTTTTAAGGCTTAGTTCATTGTTTGGCACATGCTAATTGCTACACGTAGGTTTTAAATATTATTCTCATCATCAGTTTTGCCTTTGTGTTCTATTTTCTGAGACATTCCTTCAATTTTATTTTCTGTTTCATCGCTCGAATTCTTTATTTTGGCTATCCTAATTTTTATTTCCAAGAAAAAGTTTTTTAATGGTTCCTTTTTTAAACCAACAGCCAGCCTGTTCTTATTTCAGTGATGCAGTATTGTACCTTATTAATGATAGTTTTCTGTTTTAAACTCCTGTATTGTTCTATTATTTCAGAGCTCCTTCTTCCAGTTGTCCTCTTCTTCCTTAGCCCTTTCTTCACTTTTTAAAAAAGGGGTAAAGGAAGAGAATGGTGGGGAGAAAAGACAGGGAGGGAGGGAGGGAAGAGCTCAGGAGGGATCCTGGAGAGGGCTGTTAATATTTCTAGTGGAGTGTTTCTTTTTGGGAGATTAAATACAGCAGAAAAGGTAGCAGGACAGGGCCTGAGAAGAGGGCAAGAGGGAAGAGTTTATACTCAGGGGTGTGGAAAAAGAGAAAACCAGAAATAGTGTAACCAGGCTGGATTAAGTGTAGGCTTCACGAATACCCATCTTTTCAGGCAAAGCTACAAAGAGCAAAATGTTAATTAACCACCTAATAAAATAAATAAATATTTTAGTCCTTTTATGTGCCAGACATATGGCTGGGCACTGGGACCAAAACTGTGAACATTACAGGCCAAGTCACTGTCCTCCAGATACAGAGTGGAAAGCAAATAATTGAATAAAGTTAATAAGAAACCAAATAATTATAATAATCAAATAAATGGATATTTATAATTGCAAACTGATACATACTTTGGGAGATGGTAGAAGGGAAGTGCAGAATCAAGGCGACTCCCTTCAGACGCTGGGGAGATCTTGAGTTGAGGAGGTTGAGCTGTTGAGTGTATGTGAGGGGTCCAGTCTGTGTGGCCAGCATAGGAGAAAGTGTGGAGTCAGAGAGCAGCGCTTCACAGCACTGGGCACCTGGGGCACTGAGAAGGGGCTGGGTGGCTGGAGAGGACGAGCAGGGTGGACGAGGTGAATTTTGCAGGAGACAGATGTCCTCAAGCCAAGGTCAGAGAGACATGCTTTAGTGGTGGCGGAGGTGCTGGGCAGCGGGAGTTCACAGGAGAAGGAAAACGAGGGGGCGTGTGAGTAAAGGGATTCAGTGCACAAAGGCACTGAATACGGGTGAAGTATTTCAGGCTGTGTCAGGAAACAGTTTGATGGGTACATTAAGGGGAGTGGTGGGAGGTAAAGCTGGAAAGGTGAGTTGAAGTCAAGCTCTAAGAGTTAGGCTGAGGGATTTTAATTGCATTTCGTAGGCAACAGGGAGCTCTGGCACATGGTGGGCACAGACAGCAGGTGCAGGGAGACTGCCACAACACGATGGGAAGCAGCGGGGCTCCGGAGGCCGTGCTGCGAGGCTGATAGGTTAGTCTAGTGGGCAGGGAGGGGAAGAGAGGACACTGACAATGCACAGTAAGTGAGACTTGGTGAAACAAGCCCGAGATGCTCTGAGCCTTTTGAGCCTGGAAAGATTGCCAGGCTGTTAATAAAAGATGCTGAAAGCCCTGGGAGAGAAACTGGTCTAAGACAGGAAGGAAATCGCTGGGGCTCCGTGAGACCCCTGGCTGTTCAGTTCACCCTGTTCTGCAGCACCTAAGCACACTGCTGGCAGGAGGGATCCTGGAGAGGGCTGTTACGATTTCTAGTGGAGTGTTTCTTTTTGGGAGATTAAATACAGCAGAAAAGGTAGCAGGATAGGGCCCGAGAAGAGGGCAGAAGGGAAGAGTTTATACTCAGGGGTGTGGAAAAAGAGAAAACCAGAAATAGTGTAACCAGAGTTCCTAAAAAGTCTTTGTTCATCTTGGCCCTCAGTGTCCCCTGTTCCACCCCTAAACTGCTGTTACTTTCAGGAAGTCGTTTCTTTTCCTTAAGGTGTTCTTCCATTAAAATGTAGATGCCTCAAGGGAGAGTAATATGGTAGACCTTGTTGGCTATTAACATGTTGTTGTGATTAGATGCTTTGCAGGTGACAGCTTTCTGACGGCAGCTCCTTGTAGAAAAAGACAGATGATGAGTGTGTTTTGATTGGGGGAGATTAAAGGAGCGGTTTGAAGGTGGGGCAGGAATAGAATTACTCTGTGACCCAACAGTTGTACTCCCATGTTTATACCCAAAAGAACTGAAAGCAGAGACTCAAACATATATTTGTACAACCATCATTCTAGCATTATTCACAATAGCCAAAGGGCAAAAGCAACTCAGGTGTCTTGATTATAGCCATGTATTGACTGTAGTCACCCTGCTGCAGTAGATCTCAAAAACAGTTCCTCCTCTGTCTGGAACTTGGTACTCTTTGATCAAAAACTCTTAATTTCTGTGGAAATTGTCAGAGCCCTCATTTTCTACTTCTGAGCTCCTGAGTTCATTAGATTCTACATACCAGTGACGGCGTACAGCGTTTGCCTTTTATGTCCACTTTATTTCACTTAGCACAATGTCTTACAGATTCATTCATGTTGTTCCAAATGACAGGATTTTCCCTTTTTAAGGTTGAATGGAATTCCTTTGTGTGTATACTCATTTTTTTTTTTAATCCATTCATCTGTTGATGGACACTTAAGTTGTTTCCGCTGTCTTACTTTCTTGTTGTTGGGACAAAATACCCAACACTCACAAGTTAAAGGAGGAAAGGTTTATTTAGCTCACAGTTTGTAGAGGTTTCAGTCCATAGTTGGCTGGTTCCAATGCAGGGTGGCAAGGCAGCAGGGCATTGCTGAGAAGAAACAGTCAATGGCAAGCAGGCAGGAAGCAGTGAGCCTTCTTTGTTTTCCTTTTTATTCCATCCAGAATACAGGCCTATTGGTTGGCGCCATCCACACCCAGCATGGGTCTTCCTTCTTTAGTAAATCTATCATACACATCCAGAACTGTGCTGAACCAATCAGTGAAACAACTGTGCCAGACCAATCAGAGCACTGATCAGTATCACGCCCATGAGCCAGTCAGTCCCAAAAACCCCACCTACGAGTGCATGAGTCTTTGAGGGGGACCTCTAGATACAAGCCATAACACTATCCCTTAGTTATTATGGACAGTGCTGCAGTGAATAGGGGTTGAGATATCCCTTCGGTAGACTGGTTTGAGTTCCTTTGGATACATACCTGGAAGTAGGATTACTAGGCGGGATGCTAGTTTTATTTTTAGTTTCTTGCGGAACCTCCATACAGTTTTCCATACTGGTTGTACTAATTTACCCTGCCATGATAAAAAAAATGCCTACTTAGTTTTGGTTTTGTTTAGTATTGTAAATGAGATTGTTTCCTGTATTTCCTTTTTGAATAGTCCACTATTATTATATAGAAACTACTAAACTTTATGTTCATTTTGTATTCTGCAACTTTACCATATACACTAATTCTAGTAGTTTTTTGTGGAATCATTAAGGTTTCTAATCTTTCTTTTGCCTAATGCGCTGGAAAAAAGTGGTGAGAGCGGCCGTCCTTGTCTTGTCCCTGAGCCTGAAGGAGAAGCTTTCAGCTGCTCTCCCAATGAGAGCGGTGTTGGCCACAGGTTTGTTGTATGTGGTACATTCCGTCTCTGCCTCATCAGTGTAGAGTTTTTATCATGAAAGGGTTGCCTTTCCACTATCTAGTCTATTGATAGTGGATGATTCTATTAATGTATTCTTACTTTGATTTGCTTATATTTTGAGAGTTCTTGCATCTGTGTTCATTGGGGATATTATTTTTTATAATTTTCTTGTAATGTCCTTTTGTCTGACTTTGGTAACAGGGTTATGCTAGCCTCATAAAATATGTTTGGAAGTATTCCCTCTACTTCAATTTTGGGAATAGTTTGAGAAAAATTAGTGTTAGTTCATCTTTAAATTTTTGGTAGCATTTAGCACTTAAGTTGTGGAGTCCTGGGCTCTTCTGTACTGAGGGGCTTTTTATTAATGATTCAATCTCTTTACTCCTTATTTCTTCATAATTCAGTCTTGGTAGGCTACGTGTGTCTAAGAGTTTATTGATTTCTTCTAGGTTATCCAATTTGTTGATGTATAATTGCTCATGGGGTTCTTAATGAGCCTTTGTATTCAGGCAGTTGTAATGTCTCTTTCATTTCTAGTTGTATTTGAGTAGTCTCTTTTTCTTCTAAGTCTAGCTAAGTATCAATTTTGTTTATCTTCTCAAAACACCAGCTCAATTTCATTGAATTTTCCTATTTTTTGTTCTTTATTTTTACTGTAGTTTTTCATTATTTCTTTCCTTCTGCAAACAGGGTTTAGTTTGTTTTTCTTTTTTAGTTCTTTGAAGTGTAATTTTAGATTATTTGTGATCTTTTTTTCTTTTTTGATATAGGCATTTATCACTATAAATTTCCCTTTTAGGGTTGTTTTTGCTCCATCCCATAAGTTTTAGTATGTTGTTTCATTTTGGTTTGTCTCAAGATGTTTTTTAATTTCCTTGGATTTTCTTCTGTGGCTCATTACTTGTCTAGGAGGATGTGGTTTACTTTCCAAATACTTGTGTGTCTTCCAAGATTTCTCTGTTAATTAATGGGTAGTTTCATGTCACTCTGCTCTGGAACGGTGCTTGATATGAGTCATCTTAAATTTGTAAAGAACTTGTGTTGTAGCTAACATGTGATCTGTCCTGGAGAATGTCCTGTGTGCACTCAAAACATGTACATTCTGCTGCTGTTGGGTAGAATGTTCTGTATACATCTGCTGGTCCATTTGGTCTATGGTGTAATTCAAGTCCAATGTTCCTTTATTGATGTTCTGTGTGATCTGTATTGAAAGTGGAATATTGACATCCTCTACTACTATTAACAGTATTGTAGCCTATCTTTCCCTTCAGGTCATTTAGTAACTGCTTTATGTATTTAGGTGCTCCTGGGTTGGGTGCATGTATATGTATAAGTGTTATGTATAAGTGAGCTCCTTTGTCATTATATAATGATGATCTTTGTTGTTTTAGTTTTTGATTTGACTATTTTGTCTGATGTAAGTATAGTGACTCTTGCTCTTGCATTTCCATTTGCATAAATATTTCTTTTTTTCCATTCTTTCACTTTCACTCTGTACGCATCCTTACTGGTAAAGTGACTCTCTTGTGGGCAAAGCATATGTATAGTTGGATCTTGTTTGTATTATCCATGAGCTATTCTGTGTGTTTATTGGAGAATTTATCCCATTTTCTTCAAGGTAGTTCCCTGCACTGATAGGTAAGGACTGGCTACTGCCCTTCTATGATTTGTTTTGTAGACCTCTTGTTTCTTTCTCTCTTGCTGTCTTTTGTGGTTTGATAGTTTTCTGTGGGGATGGTGTGCTTTGAGTCCTTTCTAATACATGGAACTACTGTAGGTGTTTGCTTTGTGGTTACCATAACACTTACTTAATTTATCTATATTACAGCTGACTTTCACTTGCCTTTTTTCCATTCATACTTTCATATCTTTATGGTTTTTGTTGTGGTAAAAGTTGTATATGGCTTACAGTTTACCATCTTAACCCTTCTTAAGTGTCTAGTGTTGACTGTACGTGTAACATGTGCAGCAGCGCCCTAGAGCCTTTGCGTCTCCGTATCCATCGGATGGCAACTACAACTTGCCTTTAACTATGTATAAAAACTCTAGACTTTCGTTTTTTTATCCCTAACAGTTATGATTTTGATGTCAAAATTTATATTCATTTTTGTATCTCTTAATACTTTATTGTAGCTACAGTTAATAGTTTTGTCTTTTAACTCTTCTAGTAGGATAAAATTGCTTTGCATACCACGTACAGTGTTAAGAGAATTTTGAGTGTGTGTATTATGTATACCATTGAGGTTTTTTTACTTTCATTTTTTTTGTTGTTAATTAGCCTTTTATTGGAGCTTAAGGAATTCCCTTTAGCAATTCCTATAAAGCAGGCTGGTGGTAATGACATCCCTTAGCTTTGGGAGTTTTTATTTCATCCTCACTTCTGAGGGGTTCTTTTCCCAGGTTAAATATTCTTGGTGGGCAGTTCCTCCCACTTTAGCACCTTGAATACATCATCTGTTGTCTTGGCCTGGGAGGTACCTGCTGAGAAATCCATTGAGGCCTTATGGGGGCTCCCTTGAATGTTTCTTACCCCTACCTGCTTTCAGTATCCTTTCTTTGTCCCCTTATCTTGGTGAACTACTCTTTGGTTAGTGACCTCTAAGCTTTCTGTACTTGAACATTGTCATCTTTTCCCACGCTTGGGAAAATTTAAACCATTTTTTTCTTTAAATACATTTTCTAGGCCTTTTTATCTCTCCTTCAGAATTCCTATTATGCAAAGGTTCATTCACTTGATGTTGTCCCATAATTCCCAAAAGACTTCTGCATTCTATTTTATTCTTTGTTCCTTCTATTCTTCTGAGTGAATAATTTCAACTGTCCTGCCTTTGGGCTCACTGATTTTTTTTTTCCCCCTATGCTTTATCACATCTGCTGTGAAAGCTTTTTATTGAATTTTTTGGTGTATTTATTGTACTCTTTACCTCTCTTTTTTATTGTTTCTATTTCTGTGTCAAACTTCTCATTTTGTTCATTAATTGTCTAAATATTTAATTTTTCTATCCATATTTTCTTAGAGTTCTCTGAATTTCTTTATGAGATGTCTCTGGATTCCTTGTCAGTCATTTCACAGATCTCCATTTCTTCTGGTTTCCCTGCTGGAACTTTGTTTCTCGTGGTGGTGTTACGCTTCCCTGATTTCTCACATTCCTCGTGTCCTTACGTTGATGGATGCACATTTTAGGAGACAGCCGCCTCTTCCTGCCAGTCTTTGGTGGTGATAGGCCTTTGCAGTTTGGCTGGAGATTCTGGCACATGATTTAGAAAAATCAGTTTCTTGGTCGTCTCGTGACACACTGTGACATATTCTGAAGGTGCCCTGGTACATTTGGAACGTGCCTGCCCCTGCTCCCTTTTACTGGAATGGTTTAGAGCTGGCGTCTCTCTCCTTATTCTGGCCCACCAAGCGATCCTGACTACAGCCTTTCCCTTTCAGCCGTCCTACGAGTGGCCGGGTCCCTGCAGAAGAGCACAGAAGTGATGAAGGCCATGCAGAGTCTCGTGAAGATCCCAGAAATCCAGGCCACCATGCGGGAGCTGTCCAAAGAGATGATGAAGGTGACCTGGGCTGGCCTCGCCCTGCCCTCCAGACCACTGAGAGTCCCACTCAACAAGAGACGGGGCTGGGGTGGGGTGAATGGAGTGGAAAGCCTGCAGCCATGTGTGAAATGGCTTTGAGGACGGGGAGCAGCTGTTAACCCTGGTTGAAATCATCTGAGGCTGGGAGGGACTGGCACATGTTCCTAAGTGGATACCCAGAGCGGGGATGGGTGGGGAGTCCAGGGAGCAGCTATTTAAGGCTCAACGAGATTGGGCTTGCAGGCACTAGCACAAGCAGGAGACAAAAGAAACCTTGGCTCTATTCTCTGTTCTGGGGGAATGCTGGGAAGCTGGCAAGGAGGGTCAGTCTAGACTAGGGACTGGCAAACATGTTCTGTAAGATGCTGGATAATAAGTACTTTTTATGCTATGTGGACCATATGTCTGTTGTGACTACGCAACTCCGCCTGGTGGTGTAAAGTCAGCCATACATAATATCTAAACTAGTGAGTGTGACTGTGTTTCCAGAAAACTTTACAAAAGTAGGAATTAGGTCACACTTGGCCTGCAGACAGATTGAAGAACAAAAAAGAAGATTGAAACCAGGCATGGTAGCACACGCCTCTAATTCTAGCACGTGTGCGGTTAAAACAGGAGGATCATGAGTTCAAAGTCAGCCTGGGCTGCGTAGTGAGATCCCGTCCCCAGCCCCGCTCCGACCCCCACAAAAAGAAAGGGGCGACCGGGAAACAAGTAAAAAGCACATAGACACCTGCCACCCTCAGAATCAGGGCCTGGCATTTAAAGTGTGTGCTGTAAAGTAGTGTGTGCCCAGGCTGGTGATGATGATTCCTCTAGAACTGAGTTATTCTGGGAGGACTTCGGCCCTGCTCATGTGAACTCAGGTAGCCACCAGGATCTCATACTGTAAAACGGTTTCTGAAGACCAAAAGTAATACAGTTTAATAGTTATTGAGGGCTTCTGATGATGCATCCCTGGGTGCGTACTGAAGCCTCCCATGGGGCCCGCTCCTCAAAACCAGGGCTGAGATCTTAGCCATCCGTTTGTTCCCAGCAAGATGAATGCTTGCCGATGGAATGAATAAATGAATGCCAACTTTTACCTCTAGAATGTAAAAGGCTATTACAGTTCGGTTCTTTTAACAAGCATTTATTGAGCCCTTTTACAGACGCTGCCAGCACTGAGATGACTTCCATTCAGCTAGGCCGTAGGGATCCACCCGGTGACTGAGAGTGTCATTCGTTCATGTTGAGGAGGAAACAGAATAGGGTGCCGCGCTAGATTCATGTCTGCTCCAACCTTAGAGCTGAATTTGGAGGCCGTTTGCCTTGTGGTCTTGTCTGACTGTAGGGAGGGCAGCATCCAGGGTTTCTTTTGGCCTCCTAGCTTGGGTGTCATCTCTGGAAAGGGTGGACTGGGCTTGGGAGTGGGGCTAGAGCTCCCTCTAGTTGGTCTGCAGCGATGTCTGATGTCAACATATTTACCAGTCGAGGGAAATGATGTTTATTCTGTGTTTAGGCAGGAATCATAGAAGAGATGTTAGAGGACACTTTCGAAAGCATGGACGATCAAGAAGAAATGGAAGAAGAAGCTGAAATGGAAATTGACAAAATCCTCTTTGAAATTACAGCAGGTATGACCATTAGATTCATCCTTTTTCTTCCTTTCATAGGCCACCCTTTCTGCATTTGCTAAAGTAGCCAATAGCTTTGTTTTTTAGACTGTAACTCTCCTACATTTTTAAATTCTAGAGTGTGCAAGTTATTTCTTGAGAAATGATCACAGTATAGCTGTGTTCTAAAGTTTTAATGACGATAAGGGAAAGTATTATTCTCATGTACTGCTGTTGGGATTTTAAGTTGGCAGACTTTCTTGAAAGCAGTTTGGCAGAAGCTGCCAAAAGCCCTGGTACCACTGGTGGTACAGATGAATCTAATTGTGTTTTTCGGTGTTTTTTTTTTTTTTTTTAATAAAATGGGACAGTCATGAATGTACCACCAGTGGTTCAAGTCTTTTAGCAGTGAGACATATGAACTATAGCCCCTTTGTGAATGTGTTAATAAAAATGGTAGAATTTAATTTTTATTTGTTCTCTTGTTTTAGTTGTTGGGATAAAGAACAGTTATTCCAAAAATATTTTTTGTAAAGATTTAGAAACAATTCAGTTTTATTAAGAGATTTTTTTTTTTTTTTTTTTTGAGACAGGGCTTTGCTTTGTAGTGCAGGATGGCCTTGAACTCACTATGTAGCTCAGGCAGTCCTCCTGCCTCAGCCTCTCCTGAGTGCTGGGATTATAGGTGTGTGCCACCACAACTGGCCTTATTCAGAGATATTTAAAATTAAATTTTCAGCAATATTTAGGAATTTGGGGAGCTTCAGAATCAAGTCTTTTTGTTTTGGAGATGGGGTCTTGCTGTGTTGCCTGGGCTGGTCCTGAACTCCTGGGCTCAAGTAATCCTCCTTCCTCAGTTTCCCAAGGAGCCGGGACTACAGGCATGTGCCACTACGCCTGGCAGAACCAAGATTCTTTTTCTTTTTTTCCTTCCGTGCCAGGGATCGAACTCAGAGTGCTAGGCAAGCACTCTAACCACTCCAGCCCCAGAACCAAGATCGTTAAAATCAAAATCTTTACAATTACTATGACCGAGCCTGGTGTGGTGGCACACACCTATAGTCCAGCTACTCAGGAGGCTGAGGCAGAAGGATCCCTTAAGCCCAGGAGTTTGAGACCAGCCTGGGCAACATAGTGAGAGCCTACCTCAAAAAAAAAATTCATTATAACTTTGATATTGTCGCAAGTTGTTATGTGCCCATATCACACTGAGCAAAATGCTACCAAAACAGATCATCCACTGCCCTTCTTTGTATTTTGTCAGGTTACCCCAGGAATGAGAGGCGGGAAAGACTGAGGGAGCACTTCCTTCCCCACTGTGTTGTTAATGTGTCCCTTCTTGCTCTGTTCAGGGGCCTTGGGCAAGGCACCCAGTAAGGTGACCGATGCCCTTCCCGAGCCCGAACCTCTGGGAGCAATGGCTGCCTCCGAGGAGGAAGAGGAGGAAGAGGCCCTGGAGGCCATGCAGTCCCGGCTAGCCACACTCCGCAGCTAGGGCCCTTGGGCTCCTCCCGCGTCTCTTGCACTACACCTCCGGCGCGAGGCATTGCATTTCGGAGAAGGTTCTGTGCTTATCTCTTCACTCTCTGCAGAGGTTTTGGAATCTCAAAGGGATCGTTCTTATGAAGGTGGTGTGAGTAAATGCATCATTTTCAGGAACGTAAATAGAAGTATCTTACTGGGGAAAGCAGAGAAAGCCTTTTCTTATGAAGCAGTTCTAAGAACAGAGTTGATTGCCTGAATGTCAAGGACTCTGTACATTTTTTTGGTGTGTAAACACTATATAAATGGATTTTAATAAATTTCTGCTTTAACATTCTACAGTCACATTGTAGACTGTCATGTGCAGCGAACGCTTGAGATGTTGCTGTCTCAGACTCCTGTGTCGGCCTTGGAAAGACAGGAGGTGCTGTAGCCGGGCACATGCGGCTCGGGAACTCGGCAGAAGTGGCTTCTGCCCTGTGGACGGCTGCTCCCCAGCCTGCACAGACATAGTGTGGGAGCCACTTTTCTGCATTTTGTCATCTATTTAACCAAAGGACACTTGGAAATTGTGCCCCTCGTCCTGTTGGCTGGATGACCATATTAATGTCCCGGTGTTTATACTGTTGTCTTCGCAGCTTTGATCCCTCCCGTCCCATTGCGAGTTGCATGCAGAACAGACAGCTGTGGGCTGAGGATCTCTCGCCTCATCGCCTGCCCATTTTAGGTGCTTGTGTGTGGCCGTGGGCCAACCCATCAGCACCTCCTCAAAGCCAGGAACTGCCCAGCGAGGCAGTGTGTGCTCATGTATCCTGACCAGTGCTTACACTGGGGATACTCCTTAAATACAGTTTTAAATAATTCTGCAGTAGCACTTTATATTTGTATGTGTTTGATGGTTTACAAAACTGATAAATGTGCTGTCATCTCAGGAATGAGGAGAACCACTCTGCTTCCTGAAGTGATGTATCTTCAGTCACGGTCAGGAAGTGGCAGGTGTGGGGTGCAGACCCAGATCTCTCTGATCCAGTCCTGCATGCACGAAGCCAACCAGGCGGGAAGGAAGCCCCACCACTGTCCGATGGGAGGGCTTTGCAACTGCAGAGAAACCCTGATGGCAGCTGTTGCTGCATGGGGCCTTCTAGTCCACAGTACAACACGGGCGTCTCAAATCCAGAGTACCCTCCTGTTACTCTTGATTCCATCTGCAGGGTATCAGAATTTTTGTTTGAAGTACTTTTTTAGGTTCAAGCAAAATTAAACACAAAGTAGAGACATTTCTCATACACTCCCGGTCCCCACACATGCACAGCCTTTGCCACTGTTAACACCCCACATCAGAAGCGGGTATTTGCCACTCCGGGTAATTCCACATTGACCCATCGTCATCTCCCAGAGTCCACAGTGTACAGCAGGAGTCATTGTTCTTGTGCGTTCTGTGAGTTTGGACAATGGACAATGGCTGTATCTCCCGTTGTATCATGCAGATAGCTCCACTGCCCTGATAATCCTCTGTGCTCTACTCGTGCATCCTTCCCTGCCCCTGATTCTCTGGTGGCCACTGGCCTTTTCACTGTCTCCATAGTTTTCCCTCTTCTAGTATGTCGTATCACTCGAATCATAATGTACGGCCTTTTTGGACTGGCTTCTTTCATGCAGTGATACATATTTAAGGTTCCTTCTTGTATCTTCACATGACTTAGTAGCTCATTTCTTTTTAGATACTGAATTACCATTCCATTTTCTGGATATATGGTAGTTTATCTATTCACCTACTGAAGAAATCTAGGTTGCTCCCAAGTTTTGGGAATTTGTGAAAAAAGCTGCTATAAATACCATCACAGGTTTTTGTGTGGACATAAATTTTGCATTCATTTGGAAAATACTAAGGAACTCAACTGCTTTTCCATGTGGTAAGCATACAGCTAGTTTTAAGGGCTGCCGAGCTGTCTTCCAAAGCAGCCGTAGCTTCCTGTTCCCTGTAGTGACAGGTCCTGTTGCCCCACACCCTGGCCAGTGTTCCGTGTTCACGTATTCAGAATTTTTGCCTTCCTAACAGTGTGTATTGGTAGCTCACTGTTGGTTTAATTTGTAGTTCCATAATGACATATAATACTCATCCACTTGTCATCTGTGTATATTCACTGGTTCAGGTCTTTTGTTCATTTGTTAAAAACTAGGTTTTAGAATTATTGAATTTTAAGTGTCCGAAGTGAATTTTGGATAGCAAGCATTCGTCAGGTAGGTCTTTGGCAAATATTTTATCCCAGTCTGTAGTTTGTCTTCTTACTCTCCTGACCATGTCGCACAGCAGAAGTTTTTATCTTTATTGAAATCTGGCATATCACCTATTTCTTTCATGCACTGTACCTTTGGTGTTCTATTTAGAATCATTACCAAATCCAAGATCATCTAGGTTTTTTCTCCTATATTATTTTCTGGGAGTTAGAATTTATGTTTTACGTTTAGGTCTATGTTACAGTTTTGATCTAAAACGTGCCCCAGAAGTCTCACGTATTCAGAGGTGGGACTGGGAGGAGACGGGACGGCGGGGCGCCGTACTCATCAGCGGGCTGATCTCCCTGTGGGCTCAAGGTGCAGCCTGGTTGGAGGTAAGTCACTGGGTGTGACCGTCTTGTCTCTCGTTCCTCCCTCCTCCCGTCTCTGCTTCCTGGCAGCCATGGGCTAAGCAGCTTTGCTCTTTTAAGTTGTGGGTGCCAGACATTTTGTCCTAGTGATGGAAAGTGACTAATTCATTTTGAGTTAATTTTTATGAACAATATTAAAGTCTGTATAAATTCCTATTTTTGCATGTGGCTATCCAGTTGTTCAGCATCATTTCTTGAAAAGGCTATGTGGCTGTTTTTTTATTTTGAGAAGGGTATCGCTGTGTAGTTCAGGCTGGCCTCGATTCACTGTGTAGCCCGGGCTGGCCTCAAACTCGCAGTGATCCTCCTGCCTCAGCCTCCCGAGTACTGGGATTACAGGTGTGTGCCACCACACCTGGCTTATGTTTTCTCTGTTGTATTGCATTTACTCTTTTGTCAAAGATTAGCTGACTGCATCCATGCAGGCCTGGTTCTGGGCTCCCTGTTCTAGTTCATTGATTTGTCTGTTCTTTTGTCAATACCATCGTCTTTTTTCTTTTCCAGCACCATTGTCTTAATGACTGTCTTTATAGTTCTTGAAGCTGAGTAGTGTCAGTCCTTTGACACTGCTCTTTCAATATTGTAGTGGTTATTCCTGGGTCTTTCACCTCTTACAGATTTTAGAATCGGTTTGTTAAGATCCATAAAATAACTTCCCGTGGTTTTTACTGGGTTTGCACTAAATCCAGAGATCAAGTGGGAAGAACTGACATCTTGACAATGACACAAGAGAGTTTTATGATAATAATACAGCTAGTTTCTTCACAGAATGATATTGAAATATAGGAAGCCCATAAGCCTTGAGCATTTTTTATTTAGTCAGACTTTATCCACATGGATGGTTGGATAGCCAGGTGTTTTAGTTACTTTTCTCTCGTTGTTGGGACAGAATACTCAACACCCAAAGTTAGGGGAAGAAAGGTTTATTAGCTCACAGTCTGCAGAGGTTTCAGTCTATAGTCTGCTGGGTCTGAGGCAGGGCGGCATCATTTTTTTCTCCATTCCTTCTTTCACACTATTAGTATAAGTAGCTCATTATTTATGTGCTGTATTCTTTTTTCCCCCTCATATGCTTTGTTGGGCCTATGGAGACAGTGTCAGGTACTATTTTAGCCCTAAAAAGGTCTACAGTCAGAAAGGCAAAGAATGATTGTATAGACCTGCAACAGAAGTTTTCCTCCGTTCGCAGGTGCTCAAATTGGGTCGAGCACCAGCGGCTCCCACCAATGACTCCTCTTTCCTTTCCCCAGGATCTGCCGGGTGCCTAGAAAACCATTCACTAGGCACCCTTTACTACTCCACACCACAAACCTACTCAATTTGTTGTTTCCAAACTTGCTTACTCTTGTAGAAGTCACTTTCCTGCCGTGTAGGTCTCCCAGCATTCCACTCTAGGCAGACTGTAGCTGCACCTGCCTCTCCCCGCAGTGTCCCTACATCTCTGCCCAAGGCGCCTTCCTGAGGACTTTCCAGCTGTACCGCTCCCACGGCCCTTGGCACCCTTGCGTACTTCCAGGTGTCTCCCTTGGAATTTCTGAAGAGAGGGGGACTCATATTCATTCTCAAATAGTACTAGTTGCACCTGCTCTGTGCCTCATAACTATCGTTAGGAAAACAACTGTGAAAAATCATAGTGTTCAAGCTTTGAAGAACTGAGACCATTTTTCTCATTTTAACCCAGCGACAAGTGCTCTTTAACTGCCAGCCCATATTGCCAATGAGAAAGGATACAGTGAAATAAGCTTAGGAAATTTTTGATTAAAATAACATAAAACAGGTTTCCTTATAGCCTTTCAGAGTCTCTAGTACACTCTTCAAATTATTTGAAGATAATTTTGAGATACCAGAATTAATACCTGTCAGTCACTAAACCAAGGTGAGAAATGCAAGATTCAGCCACAGCCATAGTAGGGAAAAAACTTTTTTTTTAGGCCAAGAAACTTTTCTTCACATAATTATAGTTCAGAAATACAGAATGATTTCAGCAAAATGTTGAAGCAGACAGTCCAAACACCCATCCCTCCAGAGAAGCCTAGAAAAGACAACCAGAAACCATTAGAATTCAGTTTCTTAGAACTCTGGAAAACAAAAGTTTATAGCAACCAAACAAAAGTTAGGAACTTTACAATGTTAAGAAAGGTTTGTGACTTTTATTTACTCTCTCCCCACCTCCTCCCCAGCTGGGCAGCTTGCCCCCGGCCCACATTCTCAGGGTGGGACCATGGTCTCTGAGTCCCAAGAAGACAAAGCAGACCTCACTCACAAAGAGTCTGTCTTAACCTATCTGGAGAACTAACACAGGAGGAACTAAAACCTCTTTGTTTTGCCTAACTCGGAACCTACTTGGCAGAAAAGCAGCAGGCATTACTTGAAAACACTGGAAACCAATTAAAAATAAAAATAAAAAAGTGAAGCTGCCCGAAGTGAAAGAGTACAGTTAAATAGATTGTTTTAAAACTCGGAAGACTTAAAAAATATCATGGACAATGCACTAAAAGAAACCAGAGAAGAGTTGGGGATTTAGCTCAAGTGGTAGAGTGCTTGCCTTACAGTAAGTGCAAGGCCATGAGTTCGATTCTCAGCACCAAAAGAGAGAGGGGGGGGGGGAGAAAAAGCAGGAAAACACTGTGAACAAAATGAGAAAATAAAGAGGCAAATTATAACATGGAACCACATAGAAATTACAGAGTTGAAATATACAGTAATTATAATGAACAGTATAATTAGAGGCAGATTTGAAGAGGAAGAAAAATCAGAAAACTTGAAAGTAGAGCAACTAAAAAAAGTCTGAAATGTAGAGAAGATGAAGAATAAAGAAAAGCAAACAACATAAGGAATATTTGGAAAACCATCAAGCTCACTAATGCACACATCATGGCAGTCCCAGAAGACAGAAAAAGACAAAGTATTTGAAGAATGACTAAAAACCTCTCAAATCTGAAAAGGTTCATTCAACAAGCTCAACAAGTCCCTAACCTGACAGACTGAAATAGATCCATATTAAGACACTTGATGTCAAATCACTAGAAGACAAAGAGAACCTTTAAACAAGGAAGAGAACTGACTCACCATCTACGAAGGATTCACAGTGAGAGCAACACATACTTTCTGATCACAAACCATGGAGGCCCGAAGGCAGCACGATAACATTTAACATGCTGCAAGGGAAAAAAAATGTTGAATTCCACATCCAGCAAAATCGTCCTTCAAGAATGGGGAAAGTAACAGTTCTTGAAAAAAGCTAAAGGTATTCAGTACTACAATAAATGTTCATGTGAGTCTTTAAGGCTGAAATGAAATGACATAACACGAAGCCATATTAAAAAAGAAGAAAAAGAAAGGAAGTAAAAAAAAGATTAGAGGGCAGCAGGGGCTGAGTAGAGACAAAAAGGGACTTACTGCTTGATGGGAACGTTTATGTTTAGGATGATGAAAATTTTGGAAATAGATACTGATGATGCTTGCTCAAAATTGTTGAATATATTGCCACCTTAATTTTACACCATCTGGGCCGGGGATTTAGCTCAGCGCTTAGAGTCCTGGCCTTGCAAACACAAGGCCCCAAGTTTGATCCCTGGCACAAAACAAAACCAAAAAAAACCCCAAACCCTTAAACTAGCATTATTAAAAGCATCTGTTTCCTGTATTCTATCTTCTTGACTGTTTTTCATAAAGAATTGTTTGCTTTGTTGTATGAAGTCACCCATAAAACTGTCTGTACCCAGTACCTTTTGGGAGATTATAGATAGTGCCAAGGTTTTTGACTAACAGTTTGATTCCTTCAATAGTATTTGTCCAGATTTTCAGTTTTGATATTTTTCTGTTAGAAAATTAAGTCTTAGATTCACCTATGATATTAAAGACCTATTGTATTTATACTTGTTTTTCATTCTTAATATTGTTCATTTGTGCCTCTTTTTCTTCATGAGTCTTACCAGAAGTTTGCCTGTTTGAGTAATTTTTTCAAAGTCAGTGTGAATGGTTTGGATAGTTTGTCCCTCAGAGGCTTGTGTGCTAGAAACTTGGTCCCAGTATAGTGAAATTGGAAAGTGGCAGAACTCTTTAAGAGGTGGGGCCTGGTGCAAGGTAGGTAGATCATGTGGGCCCTGCTCTTAGGAGGGATTAACGCTTGTCTTGCAGGCACTTTTCTTGAGAGCCAGTTGTCATAAAAAGCCCAAGTCTGCCTGACTCCGGAATCTTTCTGGCTTCCTGGCCTACCATATGATTTTCCTCTCCTGCATGTGCTGCTGCCATTGTGATGCCACCTGCCATGAATCCCTCACCAAGCCAAGTGGCTGGGGCTGCCCCATTTGGACTGATGGCTTCCAAACTGTCAGCTAAACAAACCTATTTTCTTTATAAAGTACCCACCTCAGATATTTATTTTATTGTAACAGAAAACGGACCAGCACAGTCAGCCTTTGATTTTGCCAATAATCATTTGTATTAATTTCTGCTTTTATTATAGTAACCTCTTTTCCTGTACTGTGGGATTACTTTTTCTACCTTGATTTAAATGCCCCCCCTTTGGTCTTTTTTACTAAGTGCTTTTAAGGTGATACATGTTCCTCTAAGCAGTACCTCACATGCATTCTACAAACATCGGACCCACTTACAAGTTGACAAAGTAGCCCGCCACATTTTGATGGATTCTGATGGTCTTTGAGACTCCTGGGACAGATATAAAGGCAGTCTATTATTACTCGCTGAAATGGCTGTATGTGCGATTTTGTGCCAGTTCCCCAAACCCCAAGTCCTACTGAGTGATGAGAAGTGAGCCAGAAGATACCTCCACATGCAGAGGCTGTATGACAGGAGAGGGCTCTTGAGCTTAGGGAATCCGGGTCTTTTTAAATGGTCAGTTTTGCTCTGAAGGGAGGTACTGTTACTACCAAACATTGTTAAGGTCATCTAAAAGTCAGTGTCTCAATCGCAACATGCAGAAAGGAGATAGGGCAGACCCCGCTCAGGGGAAACTGGCATCTGAGTGTCTCAGTCAGGAACGGCATACTTCTCCCGTAAGTCTTTTAAGTCTTCTCTTGTAGTTTTTGATGTATAAGCCATGCATATCTGTCACTGAATGTGTTCCCAGGAACATGAGTTTTTGCTATTTTAAGTGGTATATTTTATTGCTAGCATCTGGAAATTCTATTTTTATACACTTTTTAGTTTTTCATAAATGTACTATATCATCTAGTTTACTGAGAATTTACTATTAACAGCTATTCCAAAGGCTTCTGTTGTAATGTTTCTTCCTTGATTCTGCTGGAATACCTGAACTTGGTTTTCAAAAGTGAAACTGGCCTTGCATTCCTGGGATAGACCCCCATGGCCATGTCTTGCATTCCTGGGATAGACCCCCATGGTCACGCCGTTCATGCTGTTCTCCTTTTAGTGTGTATATAGTCCTTAATGTTTTGTCAAGGATTTTGGGGTTGTTAATTAAAGCTATTAGTCTGTGATTTCTTTGAATGTTTTAGTAGTTTTAAGTTATAGGATTGACGACCTCCAGAAAAGTTGAGCAATGTGTCTCCATATGTTTAAAAAAATGTGTAATACTAGTACTGTTTATTTTTTAATGTTTCATAGAAGTGCTCCATTAGTGAAAATGTGGGTCAGGCAGATTTTTAATTATGGATTTAGTTTAGCAGATCTAGGCCTATGCACATTTTCTTATGCTCATTTTTCAAAGAATTTCTCCAAAAGTTATCAACTGTATTAGCAAGGCTGTTCACAGTATTTCTTATTTGAATGTCCACAGAATCTGAAGTTGTCACTTCCTTGGTCTCATCAAAGACTTAATGATTTTAATCTTTTAAAAGTAGTCTTGGCTGACTTTTTAATATTGTTCTGTTGTTTATCACTGATTACTGCTTTTATGTTTGTTTCTTCTGCTTTTTTTGGGTTTGGAAGTGCAAATTTAATTATTTTCTCATAAATAATTTAAAGCTATAAATTCCTAAGCATTGTTGTAAGCTGAATCCCACAAGTTTTCATGTGTTTATTATTCTCTTCCAAATACATAATCTGTTTTCATTTTTTTGATTGATGGATGTAATTGTATGTTGCTTAATTTTTCAACATTTGGGAATTTTTTATAGTTCCATTACTCACTTTAAAATCCCATTACCTTCAGAACATACCTTAAACTTATGCAGTCTTTGGAAACTGTCTGTTGCATTTTGGGCCAGTATATACGATCTTTCTGGGTGAATGAATAACACATGTACATGTGAGAAGAATGTGTATTCGGGTTGTTAGCTCTTGTATTTTAATTCATGTCTATTTGAGTGTTCAAGTATTTTATATTTCTATTGATTTTAGTGTGCTTACCAATTTTTCTCTTTATCAAATTTTACTTCCTATTATTTTGAAGCTTTATTAGGTACATGCCTATTTACGTTATGTCTTCCTGCTTACTTGATCTCCATTGTGAAAACTCTGGTAAGTCCTTATTTTAAACTCTGTATTAATACAGCCGCTAATTGTTTTCTTAAGTCTGTACTGCTTGCCTTTTTCTAAACTTTTAATGTAATCAAAGCATCTCTCTTATAAATAGTACATATCTAAATCCTTAATCCCATCTGATGATCAATATCTTCTAAACTGGAATATTTAGAAAAGTTGTTCTGCTTGTTCCCTTCTTTGCTGCCCATAAATTTAAATTGGCATTTTTCTCATTCAATATCAAAAGCTTTCCCTATGTAGATTTATTGTGCTAAAATATACTAAAAACTTACCATTTTTTTTTAAATTTTTGACCAATTCAGTACCTTTACAATGTTTTGCATCCATCTTTTGTTTTCAGGTTTTTTTTTTTTTGTTCTGGGGATCGAACTCAAGGCCTTGTGCTTGCTAGGCAAGTACTCTAACCACGGAGCTAAATCCCCAGCCCTGCATCCATCTTGATTATCCATTTCACACTTTTTCATCATCAAAAATAAAGCTCTACCCAAGACACTAACAAATTCGATCCTTCCTTCCTCCCAGGCCCTGGTAACTATCACTCCACTTGTTGTCTTAATGCATTTGATTATTCTTGGTACCTCATTACATGGAATTGTGCAGTATCTGTCCTTTTATATCTGGCTTACTTGCCATGTGTTCAAGATTCATCCATGTTGTAGCATGTGTCAGAATTCTTCCAAGGCTGAATATTCCACTACATGTACATATATGCCGTGCATAGCGTTTGCCCACTTATCTGTTGACGGACACAGAGTTGCTTCTGTATTTTGGCCATTGTGAATAATGCTATGTAAACACTGGCTATTAGGAACAATGATGCTGGGTCCAAGTAGTTGAACCTGGTTTCAATTCTTTTGGATATACATTTAGAACTGCTGGATTATACAGTAAACCCTGTTTAACTCTGAAAGGAAGCTAGTCTAAAAATATTTACTTTTACGCTACTTTTGTTTAAACTGAAGAGTTTAGAATTTTCCTTTTATGCCATTTTCTCTTGCATGTTGTGGAATAATTTCTTTTCTTAAGGTTACCCTTAGATGTTGCTTCATCTAAGGTCTGACAATATAAAGAACAGTGTGTACTTCAGCTTTCATTTATGTTCACCAGCACATTAAGAAGGGCATCCACTACTGTGCTTCACTTCTGCAGTTGCTATTGTCAACTCTGTCACTGCTCTGAAGCTCTGCTGTGTGCCCTCCCCAGCACCCTGGCAGCTCCTGAGAACCTACAGATGCTCCTCACCTTAGGGGGGCTCTGTTCTGAGAAACTTGTCATAAACTGAAAATATTCCAAGTCCAGAATGCATGTAAAGACCTACCCTGCCGGACACCGAGCTCAGCAACGCAGCGCACTGCAGAGCATCAGGCGTGCCCTGGGCCAGCATCACAGGACAATATCTACCATGGACTGCCCGCCTGGGAACAGGTCAGGACCCCAAATATGAAGTAGTTTTTACGGAATGGTTATCACTTTCACACATCAGGAAGCTGAAAAGTCAGAAAGCTGGACCACTGAAAGTTGGAAACTGTTTTTGGTATTATTACTGCATAATACCACACAGTTGTGGATTTTAAAATTTATCCTTCTTGAGTTAGTAGGGCTTCCTCAGTCTGATGATGTGTCATCAGTACTGAAAAATTTTCCCACCTGGATTCTTTTAACTGCCACTGGTTAAATCTGTATTCTCTAAGTTGGCATTTTTTTGTCTCCTATGCTTCAGTGCTGTATTCTATCTATTCTTTCCAGTCATCCAGTTCACACAACATTTTTCTGCTGTTTATCTTGTATGTTGAATTTCTAATTTTAACCATCATCCCTCATTTCCAAAGTTCTCTTTAGTTTTTTCCAAGTCTGGTCATATCTTAGACAGAATCCCTATACTCTTTTCTTTAAACATTTCAGAATATGTATTGACTCATTCCAAAATCTGCAAACTTTGCAGACATGACAGACTGAAGGTTTGGGTGGACTCTCATTTATGGTGGCTTTTTGTTATTTCCTGGGACAGGGTCTCATGCTGGGATCACAGGCTTGTGCCACCACACCTAGCTCTGGGGGCTTTTTGTCTTCCTTGTTGCATTTGATTTTGGATAATCCTTTTATCTAATTATCTGTAGGACTCCTTTTAAGCCTGACTTGAAGGTGGCTACCTTTAGAGAAGATCCCACGTTCTCCTATTCTTTTTTTTTTTTGTGTGTGGTGCCAGGGATCGAACTCAGGGCCTTGTGCTTACAAGGCAAGCACTCTAATCACTGAGCTAAATCCCCAGCCCTCCTATTCTTGATTCTAGATCCAAATCTGAATAAAGAAACTTCTAAGACATTTCAGGGAAAACTTTTCCCTGAATCAAAAACTCATCCATTGAAGGCTCTGGCTTCAGGGTGGCTGGCAGTAGGTGGGGATAATGACCAGCCCGAAGGTTAGCACCAGGCTTGAGGTCCACTACTTGATTTCAAAATGCCTTTTATCACAGCTGTGGCTTCACTATGAAGTTTTCTTCTTCAGAGAGATGAGTGTTTTAGATATGACTGTTTTTAAACTACAATTCTTTGTAAACTCTTTTATATTACAAAGGACCAGAAGACAGATGGAAGTATTTCAGTCTCTTACCTTTTTAGAACCATTTAGCCAGTCACTATTTGGTTTTTGTTAATTCCAATTTCTAAATTTAATTAACTGGTAGTGTTTCTTTGAAAAAATGTAATAAGTTTATACCTGTCTGGGGAAAAAATGTTCCATGTCAGCATTGTAACAATCACTAAGAAATCACTACAGCATTTAATTACTTTGCTTCTGAAAAGAGGTCCTGCAGCAATCTCTTAGACCTGAATCTGATAAAAGATATGTTGAATTCACAGCCAGAGAATGTCAATAAACTAAGTGAAATCTTATATGAATATTTTAATGCAAAATGCTTACACTTAAAATTAGCAAAGCTTCTTTTAAATTAAAATTCCATTTAACTAAAGATGGTTAACCCCAAGAATTGTACAGTAGTTGATTTCCACTATATGCCAGTTCTATGCAATACAGTAAGAACTGCATCATTGGCTGTCACTTCCTCCATTGCTCTTCTGGGCCCAGACAGGTAGTGGGAGGGCACTGAGACAGACAGACAAAATAAAACCCAAATCAACTGCGCAGTGATTCCTAATAGTTATAAACTCATTTGACTAAGCTGTCCAGACAAACAGCTGGGGAATAACTGCGGGTATTGTTCCAGAGCTGATACGAGGTTTTGTTTTTACAGCTTGGTAAAAGATCTGCACTAGGTGAGAAGTCACAGTATAAGGATGCATTTCTGTAAATAGTTACTACATATACACATTTAGTGTCTGTAAACACTAGAAATATACATTAGACAGAGTACCCTCACAAGTCGGGTATATTTTAAAAAAGAAGATGAGGTAACATGAAATCTCAAAGTCCACAGGAATCCTGCCTGAAGAGTTTGAACAGCTGCCGACAATTCACTTCCAATGTGCACGGATTAAGGTTTGCTGAAACTAGATTCACTGGCTTTCAGCATAGCAACTGCATCTTTCACTGCATGGTAGATAACATTCTTCACCTGAAAGAATGGAAGAAAAGATGATGAATTTATCACTAAATCTAAAATCTGTCACTAAGAATAAACACCTCACTACCCCCAATTGTATTACGTTCTCTCAGAATATAGAAGTCAATATTCTATATGATATGCCAGTATTAGAAAGGGGTTGGGGCTCCTTCAGACAAGTATTTTACACACACTTAAAAGCTCATTCTCTCCCTTCTATAGGGTTTGATGCCAAGTGACCCTAGTGAGTGCAAGCTTGAGGCTAAGTCCCAAAGTACTTTTTTTTCAGAGTTTCTACATTTTTCTAATTTTCCAACCATGAAATGATATTACATCATTTACTATTGAGAGTCCTTCAAAACACTACCCCTTTTTGATCCCAGAGATTCAGTTCTGCTCCAAGCTCAGTGAGAATACTGCACAGGTCAAGCACTGTGTTCCAGACCACTGCCTGTGGCAGCTAAGTCAGGATCACAAGTCCGATCTGGTAATTTTTTAGTACTAAAGCCTTTGGACCTCGTCCCACACAGAGTCTTAAACAGTGTCAGGCCAAAATGAAGTTTCCTCTAGGTCTGTTCCTCCTTCGCCAAGTAGGTGGTGGAACGAGATATAAAGCCAGTTCATTAACTCACTGTACTAAGTCTGATATGGCCAACTTCACTGACTTTCTCTATGGCCATGCAGCCAGAGGAAGCCAGTGCCAGGACTCAGTGCCATTTTTACCTGCAATTTATCCTCATGATTGGTGTGAGTCTGTGACAGGTAACGGAATTCCTGAGTAAGCCAGAAGCAGTGTTTTACATGCTCTGGGGACACAAAGTCTTCAGCCACTTTGATACAACTGTACAGATTATGAACCTGAAAAACACCAAGCCACATCAGTAACAAACTCAAAAGTTCGCACCAGAGAGACAGTGAAGAAACATTTATGGTTCTTGCCTGATGTGGGGCTCCTGCTGGGATGAACACCACATCCCCAAGAAACTGTACAATAGCCCACCCTTGAACTCCGTACTCTTGATGAAGACGTTTCCTCAGGGACCGGTCTAAGTACCAGCTCTGGTCATGAATAGGATCGTGGTCTGCTGGGTTTTCTTGACCCTGCTCTTCTGACACCTAGAAAACATTCAAAACATCATACAACTGAGAACATGCTAAGAGCGCTTGAGGGTACCTCCTACCCTGAGCAGTTTCGCCAGTGTTGGGCAAAAGCATCAACTGAGTGAACCAGGAGAATGACAAAAATCATGGCTTCCCTGCCATCATCTCTTATAAACCATGACTGGCAGTCTGTGTATTTTTTAAATAATGCTTTGGGACATACTATGTTGGTCTAGCCTTTTAAATGTAAATAGGTTCAAGCTCCTTAGAAATAAACTTGATTTGCTAAAGACCAGTACTCACTTAATCTGAGTTACAAAACAGTACCAAAGATGGCTGCATTAAACTTATTCTCAACCCAGTATCTGGTGACACACACTCAGAGCGACACTACTAAGGGAACAGTCTGATGACCAGCAAGTTTTCTGGAATGTTCAAGTGATCATTAGCCAGAAAGACCTCCATTCAAACAACTGCATGTCAAAGACCTAGCTAGTGCAGACAGTTGGCAAGGCGTGTCCGTGTCCGTGCCTCCCAAACAACTGAGGAGTATCAGCCAAAAATACCCGGGATGCACTGAGCGACCTCAGCACAGAACACATGGGCAAGTTCACAAAGCGCCCTTACTGAACAACTGCCAACTACAGAGGACGCCTACAATCTTTCAGACCCCTACGATCCCTTGCTAATGACACAGATAGGGCCTCTCACCAAATAACAGCAACGCAGGGTTGGAGATTTACCTCAGTGGTTAGAGTGCTTGCCTTGCAAGCGCAAGGCCCAGAGTTCCATCCCCAGCACCAAAAAAAAAAAAAGCAAGCAACATCAATAGAGACCTTAGTAACTCGGCTCAGGGCCAAGGCCAAGGAATGATACATGAACTTCTGAAGTCCTGATTTTCAAAGCAATAAATGCACTATAATACAAAATAGACATAAAAGGACACTTCTTTTCAGAATTGCAACCCCAATCTTTTAGAATCTTTGTTCCTTAGCAACCCTCTCAGTCTGTCCAATCTGACATGTCAGTCAGTTCACAACATGTAGTAATTTATATTAATTGCTATTTTTCTATCACCCCTCACATGCCATGGGGCAAGAGCACACCTTTTTAAGGAATTCTCTTATCTTCTCCGTGTCTTTAGCAGCATATATGTGCCAGAGGGCTCCTGGCTTCTCTTTTCCTTCAATAAATCGCTTTATTGTAAGTTCATCAGAATCTCCATCTTGGATGGTTCTAAGAACTTCTAGAGAAGAAGGAAGCAAATATCAGACTACAGGCCCCAGCTCAGATAGCAAGCCCCACTTTTATCTTCAACTCCCTACCTTCCTCTTGCTCACACTGCCCTTTGGGAATCCCCACATAGACCATGACATTAGCCGCGTCAGATACATCTAAGTGAAGGTTCGTTGTGCCATACTTCCGGTCTTCCGGTGTGATCAGTCCTGCAAAAAGAAATCCCTCATGTCCACTCAAGACAACAAAGGCTGCTGTAGGTCTTCCATTTGGTCACAGAATTTCTCTTTAATCATCAGAAATAAGGGAATGATATTTAATACTGAAACTTTTTTATCCTTTCAACTTCGAAAGAAAACTTTACAAATATAGAATTGCAAAAAAAAAAAAAATTCTAATTCTGCAACTTCTGTTGATAAGCAAAGTAGGACCCTTCATAGATCTTCCTGCTGAGTGAGAACACTAGAAGTTGTGGATGAAATTATTCAAAGTAACCAACCAACAAAACAAAAGCAAAAAAGTCAGTGTGCTGGCAAGAAAACAGGACACTCAGAACCACAAAGTAGAAAGCAACACACCAGAGTGGTAAAGCAGGCCCTTGAAACTAGAATCTGCTGGAAGGACATTTCCTTAACCAGAGAGCTCAGGCTCTGGTGGTCTAGGAGGGCTTGGGGACAAGAGAGAGCACCTAAGGTCCACTCAAGCAGAGGAGTCTGCGGGAAGTCCGCAGCTCACACACACATGTAACCTGGACCTCGGCGTAAAGAGGACACTGCCCAGTATGCTGAGCCAGCAGGCGAGGGCCCTCCAGTCTCCAGTGTGTGTGTGTAACTCCTTATCCATGGGAGCTTCACCTTGCTCAGCAGTCGCCCTGGACGGACCATCCTGATACCAGGACTCTGCTTCTCGAACTGAGCAGCAGAGAGAAGCATGGCTTCCGATTCAGCAGAGGCGTGTTCCAGCCTGCCAGCCTGTGGTTTGGGGGGGCCATCCTCAGGAGGCCGTGCCGCAGCAGGCCAGCCCAGGACCCGAGCGCTAGAGCCATGTCACACTTTGCTTTCTTTCCGGCCTGCTGAAATATCCCCTCTGGGAGTAGGTAAAGCATCTGGTATTGGGGGTGAAACCATGGGATATATGAGAAGTGCTTTAAAATGATAAAGTAAAAACATCAAGGGAAGAGATAATGAAGTAATCAATGACAAAGATAGCTGTTGTCACTAGGTGATGAGTATCTGGTGAGCTGCTATACTAAGACTCTCAAGTTTTCAATGTGCTTGAAAAATACTTCCACAGTGAGAAGTTTTAAAAAAACTTAAGAAAATAAGCCGTTAATGTGCTAGAAATAAAATGGATAAAACATTTATTTATGACACTATGAATGAATATCAAAAAGGTTAATTCTTCTTACAGAAACATAAAAGCAGATTAAAAACAAAGATTATGCAGGAAGGCATATACTTATATAGCATAATTGTAACTACACAGGAATGATGAGCACTAAGTTCAAGACCAGGGTTAAGAGCCAGACAGGGTTCGGCTGGGAAGAGGAGTGAAGGGCGAGCAGTTTCAAAGCCCCTTGGGGCTGCTTGCTGGTCTCGCCAGCACCTCACTGAGTAACAGAAGAGTTGTGCAGATCAAGGAAGGAAATGACACCCACTCAGCACTGGCTGCTGTCCCAGCCTTGGGCTCCGGAACATTAATGAAACCCGACTCTAAACTGGGGGCTGAGCTCAAATGGAACCGAGATTGTAAGAGCACAATGGTCACAGGGAAAGAATTCCCAGAAAACAGCATCTTGGGACTTTGATGACAGCAGCACAGGCTGAAACAGTAAAGGCTCCTGAGTGATGGGGTACTGCGGCAGGGGATGGGCTCTAGCTTGGAAACTGGAAGACCCAAGTTCTAGTCTCAGACTTGTCACAGCTGCCTTGGAGAGCCTAAGCAGGTCATCTGTCCCTTCTTTTCCTGGATGTGCTGATCCCCACTTGTAGAACTGGGCTCTTCCTGGAGCTGGAGAGAGGATGGACTCTACAGTCTCTCTGAAGAGGCTTTGCTCTCTGCTTTCTCCAGTTACCCAACTTTTAAAAATGACTGCTCTGTAATAATGTTCACAATAAGGAATCTGAAGAACAACATATCTGTCTGTGTTCTATTCGACCTCTAACTACTTGCTTTTGGATGGGCACAGTTTTCTTAGAGGAAAAGCTTTTCCAGAGTAACACTGCCACCTATTACTATCTAAGGGGAAAAGACCCACTGTCAAGCTATTTAAACCAAGAAGGTACTTATTCTGAATATATCATATACCGTACAAAACTTCATAATTTCTATAAAGCTTAATCATAAAGCGACACTAGTGGAAATATGCTTTCATATACAAAACACTAGGGAAAACCCCCACTGTGCCCCAGCCGGCTGCTCGGACCAGGCTCTGAAGGGCACGAGGGAAGGGACTTGGATTCGAAATAGCCGCACTTCTGTATCATACGCAGGGCTCTCTGGGACCCGAGAAGAAGGTAACAGACAAGAGGATTTTTGCCTGCCACCTCTCTTCTCTCCCACACCGTTTGCCACTACCAGGGCACCTAGATTGCTGAGAGTGTCTAAACACAAACAACCCCCTCTTAGAATGTTCCCCAACTCACTGCTGGAGGGGCTCTGGGGGCTGAGTCAGCCACGACAGAAACGCGGGTCTGGAACTGGCTGTCTCCCTCCCAGCAACCTCAGGAGAACAGAGCAAAAACACCAATGGACTGGTTTTTTTTTGAGCAGGGTTGCCTCTGATCTAAGATGATATGGAAGTAATTATGGGAGGAAGAAATAAAATCAAAGGAGTAATTTCTAAGAGTACTGGAAAAAATTTTTGGATGGGCTGCTAGGGCTCGAACTCAGGGCAGCCTTGTGCTTGCCAGGCAAGCGCTCTGCCACTGAGCTAAATCCCCCAACCCCCCAAATAATATGTTTTAAAAAGTAAATGAAGTTCACTGCAAGATTCAAACAACTGGAATTTCATTCAACAATAAATTGGCACATAATTCCCTCAAAATGTCCAACTTTAATCTTGTCTTAACAGGAGAGCCTATACTGAAACTGGTTGAGGTCAAACTAGTAACAAAAAGATAACTAGTAAATATAGAAATCCATTTTTATCCCAAGCAGTCCTCTTGCTGGACAGTTTTCATGTCCAAACAATAAAAATCCAATTCAAAAGGTGCTTTTGGTACTAACCTCTACCCATCAACACAATATACTGCACTTAAGTGTAGCAGATGTTAAAACAGTTCAAAAAAATGCTAGCGGATTGACCTAAATAAACATGAAAATTCTGCAATATAAAATTGGGTGTTGAAAAGAGAAAATTACAAAATTTCACATGCCCTATACCTACAGCTCTGAAAAAGAAATGCACAAACATCTAAGGAATGAAAGCAGCTGCTGTGTTAAGTGTTAGCTATTTTCCACTTCTCCCTTCCATAAAATCAATTTTCCAAATATTCTGACTTGTTAACATTTACTATAAATTTTAAAAGTTAGGAACTTCCTCCTTACCATAAGCATTATACATCTTGGGACCCAGATCTGGCCGAACAAAGTAGTTTGGCAGTTTAGAGGCCAAGTTCAGTTTGCCATCTCTCCTTGTGTACTCAGGCAGTGGGATGTTGGCCATCAGGTCATCAAACCTAGAACGAGAACGCCGGGAATTTGCAAACTAAGCTTGCTTTTCTAACTTACTGTGTGTGACTGGTTCTATCCCTTTATAACAAAAGGAACAGATACATCTGTGATCATGAAGATGGAGATAGCTATCACTGATATTTACAATGAGCACTATAGTGGTTATGAAAAAGACCTTCCTCTCCTGGGTCATACAAACATGTCCAAACAATCGGAGCACCAACTTCCTGATAAGAACACACACCAGGGATATTAACTGGGAGGCTCCTTTTTAAGGCTTCAAGAACATCTCAGAAAAATCAACCTTGGAAGTTGCATACTTCCTGTTCATTCTGAACCCTGACTTGTCTGGCCCCTGGACTATCTCCAGACCTGCCTGCCCATCTACATCAGCCTCTGTGGGCTGAGCATATTCAAAGGTATGTGGTGCTTTTGGTAGTCAGCTGGGTATAAAAGTCATTAACTTCATTTCAATTATATACCTCCAAAGATTACAGCTGAGAAATGAAAAACCGGCACCAACAAACTTTCACATTTCCCTGAAAACTATTTTCTCACTAGCTCAAAGAATTTATCTTAACAATTCAAGGACAGAATCATTTTTCCCTTCTTTATGATGGTACCTGGAAGGCATCATATCTCTAAAATCTTCTCCTGGTGGCCAGTCCTTAAGTTTCAACACCATTGGTTCTTTGTCATTTTTTAGACGATCTGAAAGGTAACCAGAATAAATGAATTATTATTCATAATAGACCAAAGTAAATGACAAATTAGCATTCTACTCCTCAACATTCTAAGATTCATAACCTGATCCATTTAATATACAAATACTGTTTTCCTTTAATATCCCCCTTCTGCCAACTGCCAGCCATTTTATTTCTACAATGGCAAGAAATTCAATTGTACTTTGGAGGCAGCAAAATGAAGATCACTAATCTGCATGAGGGTCCTCTTTTGAGATGCTTATGAAACTGCTAATGGTTCTCTGAAGTTCAGCACCCCTCTGCGCCAAAACACAGAAGCAGTGTTCTGGCCGCCGTCCAGCTCAGGTCCCCTCTGCTCCCACTGTGTCCTGCTGACCACCTCACAAGTAACCAACAGCAGTGCACTTAACAAACAAAAACCACACTGTATAGTAAACCCAGTTCTCGAGCCAGCATGAAATGGAAATGTTTTGCTCAGGACAACACTGAGACCCGCTCCATGTTCTGTCAGGGACAACGAGGACCAATGAGGCACACTCTTCCCCTCTACCCCATCTTTTGGGGGGTACGCACAGGGTTTAGTCACAACTATTTATTTGTCTTAGAACCAGTACCGGTTGCAGGGGACACTCAGTTCAAAAGCAAATTCTCCAACTTCTGCTATTCCCATCCCCTCCTCTACACACACAGTCCCCCGGGAAGATCTTTAACACGTACTTGGAACATCTTCAAATCCATCCCAGAAGTCTCCTACAGTGGCTCCTGTGATGATCTCATTGGTCCTACAGTTAACCAGGTCAACTTCCTGCTCCCCAAACTCTCTCCGGAAGGACTCGGGTTTCCAAAGTTCAGTATTCAGTTTATGGTGCACTCCTGACACCATCACAGGCTGAAAGGAAAGGAGACTTCAGCGTCAACTCCCTCAGCTCTGTCCCCAGGCCCACAGGCTGTCCCTGCCCAGTGAGGGCTGGTCACAGCTGGAGAAGTGATAGCCAAGTTCCCTGAGCTTCCACAGCAGCTTTAATCCTCTCCACTCATCTGCCGTGCATGCTGCTCTCCAACTAGATTAGTAAGCTCCCAGGAGAAAGGATCACCCTTCCCACTTGGAGCCCATTACTCTCAGAACAGCCACCCACCAAGGCCCGGAGCCCAGCAGGCGACATGAAGGAAGCTTGGGCCAGGGCCGTTTACTATCAAAAGTAGGCAGCACCACGGGCCTGCCACTGCCAGGCAGGAATATGGACCTGAGGCTGCACCAAGTCTTTCGGTTTTCTAAGACAAGTCAGGAATCCTGGGCTTTGTGTTAAATAGCCTGACTTTAAAATATTGCCAACAAAAGGAGGATGGTAAGCAGAGGAGAGAAGTACTAGAAAGAAAGAAGAGGAAAAGCAGAAAGGCAACAGGAAAAAGAGGGGAAAGGGAAAATATGGAAAATGATAAATGAACCTGCTGTAAATAGGGAGGGAGGGTGCAGAGGGGAGGGGGGGAGAGGGGGGAGAACCAAGATACATCATGTATAGGTACAGAACTAATGTAATGAATGTGACCATTGTATGTAGAATGTACCAATACATGTTCTTGGTTTAAAATAAAATTAAAAA
>PVJO010005745.1:0-12278 GCA_004026905.1 Hystrix cristata | reverse complement strand
TTAAAAAAAAAAAAATAAAATAAAATATTGCCAACAAGTTTAGTACTTTTTATGTTAAAAAAAAAATTACCTATGACAATATATAATCTAACAAAACCTGCTGGTGGACTATACTCAGCTGTCATTCTGCAGCCTCAGCTGCATGACCACGTGAGTACAACTTATTAGTACACAGGTCAAAAGATGTTTTTAGAATTCTGCTGTTCTTAAACATTTTTCTACTTGGCACTTCCCCTAAATTCTTGTCCAAGAGCAAAGTGTTCCTTTAGCAAGGACCCCATTTGGCCAGAAAAAGCCAAAGCTCCAGAAAACATAATGGGGATGCAGAGAGGTGGAGGAAGAGGACGAAAGCACAGAAGCGGACTGCCATGTGTCTCCTACACACATCAACCAGAACTGTAGGTCCAACAACGCTGCCGTTTAAGCAGGCACCTTGGGGAACTACACACTGATTCCAAGACAACACCACATAGCTCTGACCCACCTAGAACTGCCTGCAGCACGATGTTTTAATTCCTGCAAGGGAGACGCAGGACTTTTACTGTCTTTTGTCTCATGCCCCAAGCCTCATCCGCTGCTTAGCCATATTCCCACTTCAGCACCCAAGAGCAGGACTCCTGGAGGCTCTCATCAAAAACTCCGTGATGGCACTGGAAGCAGTCAACACCGGACTGCTGGGAAGGACAGCTCAGCAGAGTCTGCTGTACAAATGAGCCTGACCTGATTATGTTCACCTGAGATGAGTATAAAAAGAAGAGGTAAAGGGAAATGCCACTGGCAGGGAAGTGGCTCACGCGGGGTGTCAGAGGTCTGCCAAAGTAACTGAGGAGGGAGCTATCCAGGCCGGGGGAGCAGAGGCCCACATTACCTGCCCTTGTTTCCAGCACTCCCTGAACACATTCCAGTTGCTCTTGTTGTTGGGATCTTGCAAGCACAACAAGCGATTATCACACAGCCAGTAGTGAGGAGTGTCGAAGCCCAGAATGCTCGGCTTAATGGTCAGTCCTTGCGGCCTCTTAGATAAATCAGAGGAAGTCTTATTTTGCACCAAAGAGGCAAAGATGTCATCAAGGATTTTTGGTGTATTCTTGAGTCCATTTTCTGTCTGAATTTGAGAAGCAATAAGAGTCTTAAATACGCCATTCCCTACCGTCTTAAAAAAACCCACTGCTACAGTTCCAGGATTGGTCCACATCACCTAACCAGAAGAGTCCAAGCCAGGACCCCCACGGCAGGGAGGCAAGTCCCCTCTGCCCACCTGGGCACAGGAGAAGTGTGACAGAAGAAAGTGGCCCGCCCAGTGCCACAGCCCTGTGAAGCCGATGTGCCAAGGCCGGCCTTCCATCCCCACCAAGTGCAGCATGTGATTCGTGTCCTCTTTTCCACTTTCTACTTCAATTTCTCTAGTCTCTTCCTGTCCTGTTTCTATTCAGCTGTGTAAGTGGGAGTGCAAATAACTACACAAGCATATACCTTTCCTGTAGAGGAATTCAAGAGGTTTCGGAGGAAACCAGAATTGTTGTTGCTTACAGGTGTCAAAATCGTGCTGTTGAAAGTGTGGAGCACTGTGCTGGATTTGCTCAGCGGGGGAAGAGGCGGAAGGCATCTGACTTCATTCTTTAAAGTTGGCATCACCGGCTGTTTTTCTAAAACCAAACAAAACATCCAGACTTAAAAACATTCTGGGAGGCAAATCCTACAGTAGTCTTTTATTAACAAAACTGGTGTTCATTTTCTAGAAGCAAAAAACCTTAACACAAGTTATATTTAGACAAGGATTCGCAAGAAATATTAAAATGATATCCAGTATCCAGATAAATGATATTTTTAAACTTTTGCTTTCTACATTTATTATGCAAGAACACAAAGGCAGGATTTGTGATTTTTGTGAACTGACCTTGTATCTAGCAACCTCATGTCTTGTAAATGTAGATCTTTTGGAGTTTTCACAAGTACTATCTAAAATAGTGACCACTGGTATCCTTATTCTTTTTTTGGGGGGTGCTGGGGATCAAACTCAGGGCCCTAGCAAGCGTTCCACCACCGAGCTAAATCCCCAAGACCCTTATCTCATTCTTGAATGTAAAAACTATTAAAATTTTTTAAAGAAGTCAATCATTATTTCTATCTCTGGTATGGGGTGTGAGTTTTCTTCCTTAAGGTAGAAACTCTTGCGGAATTTCTCTTGTTTTTGTGTATTTTTTTGGTTTTATTGTTTTTAAAAATTGTGACTCTGGGAGTCAAATCCAGGACCTCAAACACACTAGGGAAGCACTCTACCAATGAGCTCTAGCCAGTCACCTTTCTATTCTTAAGACTTTTAATAAAAATCATAAGTAGATACTGCATTTTATGAAATGTTTTTCTGCAACTCAGCATATGATTTTCCTCTCAAAGTTTTAGATGTTGAACTACACATGCCTTTCTGGAAAAACCCCACTTGGTCATGCTATATAACTTCTCTGTTTATGTTATCAAATATGATCATTAAAATTTTGTTTAACATGTTTGCACGAAAGAAATTGACCTGCAATTTTCCTCTCTTGTAACATGGGCAGAAAGCAGAATTACCTGAATTCTAATCTAACTCTACCTGATACCAAAGTGCACATTCTTTACATTCTCATCAAGCATCTTGAGATGAATAGCACAGATGACAAGAATGAAGCTCAAGGCTGTATATTCCAATGTAGACCAAACAGGAGCCATGCACAGGGTAGGGACAGACAGGTGAAAAGTCACTCAGCACAAGTCTCAAGCCGGCTCCATTCTTGCCAAACATGATCTCGACTTTGCCCAGAGATCTACCAGCAGCAAAAGCTCTTCTCTTTGGCGCTGCATTGCACATACATTTTCCCTGGTGCAGGCCCCAGGATGACTGCCTGGAACACTTTCAGTACAAGACTTCTCAGCACCAATCTCACAGCAACTGAGGCTGTCAAGTCCCTCCATGAATGGCTGGTGGAGCTCAGACCAAGAAGATGGCAGTACTCACCCTTGTTTTCCTTGTTGACATTCCCACTAGTCAGGTCTGCCAGCCAGTTCAAAGGAGATGTGCTGGCAGGACAGGCAGACTTGGCACTACCAGCTGGCTTGGAGGCTGCTTCCCCACCCACAGCCGCTGGCTCCAATGCTGAGGGACTCTGCTGGAGTACAGCACTGAGGGTCGATCTTTCTCCTGCCGAGGAGGTCTGTGTTAAGTACAAAAGGAGAATTTTGCATAAGCTGAAGAACAGCATTTCTTTTTTATTACCTTCTCTCCTCAGAGTCCTGGATATCACTACAGCTGCAGCAATGCTGTAATAACAGCAGATTCTCATTTTCACATTCTAAGTATTACTAGCAAAAACACATGGTAATAATTTAAATATACAAATAGGTAGTTCCCCTCCACCTTCTTACCATCCTTCTACATATGTACATCCTTGTATACATCCCTCTCACTCCATATACTATGTGGCTTTAAAATGACAAGTTGGTACCAGTTTTCCTTGGGAACTTAGCCAGCAACCCGAACAGGCCCTCAAAAACATGGCTGCCTAATGAATAAGGCAGGTCAGAAAGGAAAGCTAAAATCTCAGAGGGAAACAGGACACAGAGAAAGGGAAAACGCTCATTTAATTAAGGATCAAAATGTGACAAGGAACTCTTCAAAGAAGTCAAACATAAACTGAAAACAACACACTAGACAGAGCATAACACATTCTACTACTCAACTAGGCAGTCTGCACAAATATGAGAAGGAAAAAGGACACTGAAATTCCTGGTGGTCCATGCCCTCTCTTTACCCGTGATGCACTGCTGTGCCGTCCAGTCGTCATACTGTTTATCACCCTGCATTACTGATGGGCAAGCTGACACACATCTAAATCCACTGGTATGAGCCAAAGTAACACAACTAGAGAGCAGCAGGAAAAAATTCAAGTTCACTCTATCTTATTTTTGACACCACAGCTCTGTAAAACTGTAAAAGAATCTGATTCTTAGACACAGTGTGAGATCATGATGACTGGGGTGAGGGAAAGGGGACCATTGGAAGGATGCAATGCAGAGGAGAAAGGGCTGCCACCAGGGAGAGGCCTGAGGACCAAGTGGTAAGTGAGGAAGATTCGTTTCATCATTTCCATCAACTCTTCATGCACCTTAATGGGTAACATATACTTAGTAATTTATAAACTTTAAAGCTGATTTGAATAATGTTAATTCTGCAAAACACGTGAGATTTTAAAAACCAACACAAATTTTACAGCAATTAGACTATAGCAAAAGAGATTTGTGTTTTTTCAAGAAACAAAAAGTATGAAACCTACTAAAAAGCACCACAAATGAGGCCCACAGTAGCAAATGTGGAGAGAGATAATAGGCTTCTGAATTGTTAAGAAAAATGAGTCCTTCCCCATTGACAGGTGTTGCCATTTTTCTTTCAAATACACTGACAGAAATCCTTGGGTTACTTGAAAAACAGACAAGACAGCAATTACGAGGATGCCGAGTGGAGCAATAAGCAGTAATACCTGTTTTAGGTCTTCCTTTGAGGGTGGCTTCGAAAAGAGTTTGAATTGCCTGCTTGAACAAGGACAATTTGCCTTTATTCCCCACTTTACTCTTACAGAATGAACAATGTCGCCAACATCATAGAGTGCTAGAAAAAAAGAGCAGAGGCAAACATCTGAACAAGGATGTTAGGGACCTTTAACCTCAACACTCCAGAGTGGAGTGGACATTTCCCTCAAGCATCTTTTCTCACCAGCAGGGTGTTCTAACCCTCATTTTTATCCTACCTTCCCCAAATGTGCCACTTTCTTTCCTTCTACAAAACTATCTACGAGCCCTGACTCAAAAAGTATCAGGAACACTTCTGGACAATTTATAGAAAATAGTAAAATAAGGTTACTGAGTAATAAAACTAAACTACCAGCTCCTGTGAGTTAACCAAGACATGAGGAAAGGAAATCCAGCTCCATGTGAAATACCTTTGCCAGGAATGATCTGAGTAGGCATTAGGTTCTCGGGCTCATGGATCTGACTCTTCACACATCTTAGCCAAGAGAAAGTCTTGTAGGCAGCACCTGCAAAGGACGGGGTTGTGGGGACCGTTCCTGGTGCGCTCCAGCCCCGGCGCTTCACAGACTCGCCCACCACATGTTAACCAAGTGCTCAACCCCGGCGGGTCAGGAGCTGGAGGGGAATCAAGTCGGTTCTCACCCTGCTGGCAACTCTTCCTCTTCATGCGGTAGCAATCCACACACACCCCAAATCCACACCGAGGGCACACCCAGTGCAGGTTGAAGATGGTGGTGTCACACACGTCACACATTTCTCGAACACCTTTGACAGCTCGCTTCCAAGCAACCTGCCCTGCAAGAATCAATAACATCCAGCATGAGGGGCAGTTATTGTTCCTCCCTGTGACTGGAGTCCTCATTAACTCTGTTCAGCGTCATCATGTAGGCTGCCTCTGCTGGATTCCCATCACCTGTGCTGAGTTTTCGGACTCCTGTCACCTCATGCTGCATCTGGTCAGTCACAGTGCCGCCTCCTGAGGAGGCTACCCTACACTCAAACAGAACCCTGTTCGGGCCGTGTGGAGGGGTCACACAGAGTCCCACTGAGAATCTGAAGGCAGCAAAGGCTGGGCTCCTCCAGGGAAAAACCATTCCCTCAGATCACAAACCCAACAAGCAGCACAGAGCACCAGGTTATTCACAGATGCCCTGGGCCAATAAAAACCCCACAGTGCTGAGGGGGCCAGAGGGCCGGAGTAAACCGCACATGAACTCAGTGTGGGCACAAGAGCCCGAAGTCAGTTCCTTCACTCAACATTGTGGTGCCAAGAGTGATGCCAGCCAGCGGGGCTGATTCACACTAACCAGACATCCAGCAGACTGAGGCACAATCCAGAGACCTATAAGTAACTTCTTCCATTCCAGCGGCCAGAAAGTGGAGCCCTGCCGGGCAGGGCAGGCCATTGGACACCTCCAACAAGTGGAATATTCTATCAGGGGACCAAATCAGCTGTCAGAAAGCCTCAATAAGTAGGAGCAAAAGAGGACACTTCTGAGTCTGAGAAAGCCCGACATTGCTGACCAAAAGACTCCATTCAGTCCATCACTCTGTCTCTCCTGAACAACCCTGTATCGACGCTGTTGTGTTCTTTTCCACAGAGATGGCTTTGCCCTAATTCTGTCTCTGGTGAGTTCATTCTTTCCAAATGACCCAGATGACCAGACTTTGATCTACACCAAATCATCCTAAGTGCAATGTTAACAGCCCAGGAGCTGTAGGCAGTTCACAAATGAGACTTCATGAACTTCACCTTGACGACCTGGATTACTATTTTATTAGGAAGTAGTCTGAGATCCCTCAGTCATCCACATCACTGCTGTGACAGGGAAAGCCAAAAGATGTCCCATTTTAGTGTATGTGCCGCTGAAGCCAGCCCAGAACAGAAGTCCGACAGTAGAAATCTGCTTCCTAATGCCAGGATCGGAGTGGAAGGTCTCGGGGTGGGTATCGGCGGACCTTTCAAATCATTCGCACTAGGGAGTTTCTTTCTCCAGTCCAACCAGGTTGTCACAAAAGAAAGATGAACAGGATTGTCACAAAAGCAAGGAAAGGTTAATCACAAGGAGGGGAGAGCTCCTTAATCATGCTCTTAAAATACAACTACCAGTACCTTTTTCTCTACTGGAGGAAAAATTACCTTAAAAAAAAAAAATCACTGACTTGAATGAGCCCTGGTGACACAGAAGGGAAGCAGCTAACACATTCCAAGGAAGTGTTTCTACAGTGCAGTCACACTGTACCACCATGGAGCATTTACCTAAAAGATTTCTTCAAATCTACTTTGACACAAATGTATTTAACCAACTTTGTATCTCTATGACAATGGAAAACTTGTATCACTTGTCCTAAAAGATTACAGGGGGAGAAAGTGTAAAAAGCCCTTGCTTTCCAGAGTCTCTAGGCCCAGACAGAATCTGCTCTTCCCTGCGGCAGGACCGTGTGCCCCAGAATCACAAGCCTGCGCCCTACCCAGCTCTGCTTCCTGCTGCTGGTTCCTGTTCCTACTCCGAATCTTGAGAAATAACAGAATCCACATCTAACATTTTTGTGCTTAAACTACCGGTTTTTGTAGCTATAGGCAAAATCACGGAGACTGATGAGGATTCCTGTATTTGAACATACTTGGCTATGTGAAATCTGAAAAGACATAAACCAGAGGAATGAAGAAGTTGTCTCTGTTAATTTTGATCCACTCAGGAGAGCTAAGGTGATGGATGCTTCTGGCTTGATATCTCTTTTCTACAGATGTGAAATGTCATGCGGGAGACCTGGCTCTTAACGCGTCACCCACACTGTCCTCCTGTGTGGTTTACCAAACTGTCAAGAGCATCGAGCACATGCTCCAACGAGTGCAGGACACAGGCACACACCCAGCTGAACCTCCGAGTACTCAAATTTTGCTCTAACAGAACTGGCTCCACCTGAGCTTGTACCCACTCTCTCCTGGGAGCCAACCCTGGACTCAGCTCAGGTGGTCTAGGGTGCAGCCTGTCCCCTCTTATTTTCTTTGAAATGTATTCTCAAATAAACCAGTCTAAGGCCTCACCCCTGCTTTGGCAAGCTTGCCATGCTGGAGAGGCCAATACTTCACCCTGACTTTGCCTAACAAAAAAGGAGAGTCACTCCTTTGATAATTGTCCCAAAATAAACCCCAAAGATAAGTGGCTAGCTTGATGAAACCTGTCACAAAAGGAAAAATGCAATCTCATTAGACCAAAGTAACTGGAACTTCTGGGTGAAAAATGAAACCGTTTTAAAAGGGATTTAGGTGTCACTCAGAAACAAAAATCAAGTTGGACTCAAACATCCTACCCCCTAAGAGATGCTCTTACTGTGTGGCTCAATAGTTGACATAGCTTCCTTTTCAGAAATCACCATTTGACAGAAGTGGTCTCCAATGTTTGCCAGGATATACTTTGCTGTGTCCAAATCAGTCCCCACAACATTTTTGGTCAAAGGTAGCCACAAGCCAATCGCTTCACTGTCATATTTGTTTGGTGTTAAGAAGCCTTCTACCCGCAGCACACCATGTTTGTTGAACTGTAACCTGGAGGGAGTGAGAAAAACACACGAAATTAATTTATGTCTTGTAATTACTATTTAAATAAAATTAAATAAATGAAAGTCTTCCCCAGTTTTCTGTAATCTCCACAGCCAATTACAGTTAAGTCCCTGACTTAAGAACATTCGAGTTGCAAAATTTCACATACAAACGGACCTCCCATTACAAACATTCGTAGATGCAAACAAGTCGTGGCCGTCGCTCACATGTGTGCTGGACATTGTCATAGTATGCTGCTGGGTGCTTACTGTGCAGTGTGACAGTGTACAGCTGTACAGTGCTCAGTCAGAGCCCACGATGTCCAGAAGTAAAAGGAAAAGTACTGGTGATGTGGAGGGGACTGCTAGAAGAACAGAGCAATACAGTATTTACAATTGTCGTACTGTGCGATGGCACCATTTTGAGGTAACTATGAAAGTAAAAATATTTTATTTACAGTATTTTTGTGTGCGTGTTTGGCTTTTTTATGCTTTACATTGTATATCTGTGTCGAAAGTGTGTAAGATTCACTTTGTTGGACTTATAAATGAATCCAACTTACAAATGTTCTGCCAGAATTGAACACGTTCCTAAATCAGGGACTCGCTGTATTTGGCAACATCTCTAGAAAGATTAAATAACCTAAGTTTTCTCCTAAAAGATAAGCTACAAAGGGGAGGGGAGGGAAGAGAAGGCAAGAATGTATACTCTGCACTCAAGCTAAGATACAACACACTGCCTCCAGAGACGACTGTTCAACCTGCTGGATTTTTACTTAACAGCAAAGACAAGCACAAGTTACCACAGATAAACGCTGCCATCCAACAGAAGTAATGAACAATGTGATCAGATGTGAACACAACTACTACTTCAAGACTAATACTCAGCAAAAGAAGAGAACTAGACAGTCACTGAAGCCATGACCATGCTGAACTGGAAGGTCTTCATCATTCATGGGAACTTTAGTATCACATCAGGATACAGGGCCTGGAATGAGAGGCGGCACCAAGATGGGGGGCTCAGAACTCAGGAAGGGACACGCAAAGCAGAACATGTTTCTCAGCATTCGTTGTCAATCCTTGTAACACTTGGATTTTGTTTTTTAAACAAGCTATGTACTGGTTTTGAATTTTCTGAAGTACAGCATTGTTATTTCTAACTGGAGAGATAAGAAATGGACATAAAACACAGTGAAGAGGGATGTGCCTGACGTAATAGTCATTAAGTCTTACGGGAACAGAGAGGGAATATGGCTAATACGAAGACGACTTCATGGTAGAGACAGTAATGGAGCTTGATATGCAAGGAAAGGTGACATTAAGTAAGAGAAGCTATATTTAAGAGACAGCATTTCATACAAAAAACATGAAAAAAGTAAACTGAGCAACAAAAAACTAATTAAACTAATGGACTTATTCACAGCGAGAAGGTCAATCAGGACAACGGTGGCAGGACACTGAGCTGCTCACCGGGCACTGGGAGGCTACCTGAGCCCAAGACACAAGGCATGTTTTAGAAAAAAGCATTTGGTCAGAGGGTGTAAGATAAACTGCAAGTGTAAGACACTCGGAGTTGCAGGACAGGTGCACGCAGACCTCATGCAGTTCAAAGGGGAGATGTAAGCTTTTAACTGACAGCTCAAATCAGAGAGAGTCATAAAACTAGAAAATAAGATTGAGGGACTCAGTGTTTAGAATGCTTGACTAGCAAGTGCAAGGCCCTGAGTTCAATCCCCAGTATCAAGAAAAAAAAAAAAATGATTGAAAGCCTTTTCAAAGGGAGAGGCAACTGGACTTGGCCACCAAGCTTTACCATTGAGACCCCACTGCTACTCCTATTCATCTGAGTGCAGGAATTTAGTGGGAGGCAAGTCTGATGGAGCTCAGGACGACCTTGCTCTTCACTCTAAACATCAAGGTAACAATTAAAATATGATATTCTTTTACCAAAGAAGTGGGTTTATTCTGGTTTCTACTAGATTGGCTTCTATTATGCAACACTAAGCAAAGGTACTTTTTCCTTTGAAGAAGTCAAAAATGGAAAAACACCTAAGTTACAAAAATCAGTGATTTTGACATGGATAGAAAAGAATATTTTTTAAAATGCTCTAATAAAATTACAAAGGATAAAAGGAAGAAAAAAATGTATCACCTCCCTAAAATGCCTTTGCAACTTCAGCCATCTCTCACCCAGTCCAACCACACCTTCACACAGAGAGCCAAAGTGACAGGAAATCAAGCCTACACAGGAACACAGAGGTGTACAAGGTATAACCATTGCGTAGTGTCTCCAAAATATCTGTAATTGCAAATGTATATGAAGCTCAACATACATGTATAAGAAAAATATCTCCTACTGGGTGTGGTAGCACACACCTATAATCCCAACACTCGGGAGGCTGAGGCAAGAGGATGGTTGTGAGTTCAAGGCCAGCCTGGGGTACACAGTAAGTTCAAAGTCAGCCTGAGCTATATAGTGAGACCCTTTCTCAAAAAACCAAAACAAAAAATGAACAAACAAAAAATCTAGATTTAAAAAAAAGAAAAGTATCTCCTGAGAGGAAGCAGAACTACAGCTAACATTTACTGACAACTACTGGGCCAGGTATTATCCAGAATACGTATCAACACGTGCATATGTGAACATATGTTAACTATCACAGCTCTAAATGCTACCCACACACTTTATCATGTGCTTTTGCAATTTACTCAGGAATGAATGGGGCAAAGAATATCTAAAAAAATTATACTTCACTACACAAGCCTCAATCTGAAAGTTATCAGCACAGATGTAATTAAGATCTAAAATACCTGTGCATTCAGTTCAGCTCGTCAACAATCTCTTTAACTGAAACTTAGAAATTAAAAGTCAACAGTTCTGCTTGTAATTAGAACTAGCTGAACCTGAAAATATCCAGAATTCTGAGCAAGTGTATCTAAAATTCACCTACACCCAGAAAAAACTGGTCAGTTATGTCTCAACAAAACAAGATCTTGAGTCTCTTTTCTTTGCTCAGGCTAAAAAATTGAAACAAAGTGAGTATGACCTTAAAGACAAAACATAAACATGAAAATTGTGTCTATAAAATTGCAGGAGATTTTTTTAAAAGATACACCTCTCCCAGCTGGCAAAGGAACAGAGGGGCAGCCACACTCAAGCCCTGACAGTGGGGCATGGACACAGCTGCAACCTGCCCGGAGAGTGACTTGACAGAACATGTGTGCCAAAGCCTTAGCGTGCACACACACACACATGCACACACACACACACACATGCTGTGACCTAGTAATCCTTCCAAAGTAAACAGAGATGCAAACTAGGAGATGATCAATTCTGAATTATTTCTAGTGGCAAAAATACAAAATAATCTTGATATGAGCAAGGGAGTGGGTGAACTGAGTTATCAAGCACAGCTAGGGCTGGGGGTGTAACTCAGTGGAGGACCACTTGGCAAGCACACACAAGGCCCTGGGTTTGACCCCCAGCACTGCAAACAAAACAAAAAGATCGCTATAATAAATTCTTATACAAAAATTCAAAAGTGTTTTCAGGAAAAAACATTAACATGATCAAAAGGTTCCTACTATGCACTGGGAAAGTACAGTTCACAACGGTATAAGCAGCACACCACCTGGGTATGCTCAAAAGCATTTTTATAACCATAAAAACATTAACAACACACTGAAAAGTTAACAGTGGCTATTTATGGGCATTTTTCAGAACCTCCAGTGTTTTTCTCCGTTAATTTTGGAAATATAAGGTGTTCTTAAGTTTCTTTGTTTTATTAAAAAAAAAGAAATCTGAAAAAGACAATGAAGAGGAAGTAATATGCAGTAAGACCTGAATTCCCAAACCCACGAATTACAAATACAATCTCTACCTTTTTGGACTTACTGTCGACAGAAGTATAGATTATCTGCTCTCTTCCCCAAACACCTCACCTCCTGAAGTGAAAGAAGCGACAAAACACCGGTGAGTCCTTCTGTGGCTCCTTGTCCTTGCGCAGACTATCCAAGCGACACTCTCGGCACTTGGGCAGTTGTGCCACGATGTTCACGCAGGAATCGTCCTGTACAAAAGCCTCGCCACTCTGCTGCAGCTTCTTGAGTTTTGCAGGGTCTGTTAAAACTGACTTTCGGGCTGGAGCTGGGAAAACAAGATAAAGGGAACA